>JARWLC010000015.1:15456933-15619433 GCA_033318265.1 Phyllotis vaccarum | reverse complement strand
AATCAGCCAAATTACGCTTGGTTAATTCAGAGTAACAGATCTGCCCCCAAGTGAATTGGAGGCCTTGAATTAATTCTGTTATGACAAATCAAGATAAACGTTCCCCCTAAATTGCATGCGATTTAATTAATTTTTGAGATCCTGATTTTTTTTTCCTAGCTAATAGTTCACATGCTCCTGTGCTGTCATTGTGCTTGAGTGGGCAGACTTCAAAGTGATATTAAATAACCAACTATTAGATTTACCTAGCACGTCCTATTGGAAAAGTGCCATTTAATTACCTAGCCTGTTCAATTAAAGGGACAGCATTCTCTGAATATAGCAGCTTGCTGTTGATTACCAGGGAAATGAACTCGCTGCCTGGCGGCTTCTCCTTTCCTAACGCGAATCCCCTCCCCAAACACACCCTCCACCTCGGGCCACCCTCAAACCCCCAGCCCGGGCCCCGAGCTCAGCTCCGCTCGGCTCACTGCGGCTGCGGCAGCCACGTGAACCGAGTGGAGCCGGGGACACCAGCGCCACCGCGCCGGCTCTCGCCCTGCGCTCGCCCCCTCGCGGCCCCGCACCGTGGACCCGGCCCGCCACCCACCCACTCGCCGGAGCCCCACCCGACGGCGTCCGAACTTCCTCCTCTGGCTGCACTTTCTGGGCCAGTCACCCAGCCCAAAGTGGGGGTGGAGAGCAAATCGGACTGGGGGTTGGGGTGGGGGGGGGGGGGGAAGAACGGGAGTTTGCAAAACTACTCCACCGCGCTTTGGTGGACCTCAGGGTCCAGAGCCGGGAAGGGAGGGTGCAGCTGTAAGGTTCCCCGACTTTTGGAAGGTGGAGAGGTCAGGCAGACGTGGGTCCCTTTAAGATCCACCCTCCCCCTCCTCTCTACACCCCGCTTCCAGCCTTTCCCTCCCTCTCTTAGAGGCCAATTTTGTTAATTAAATGTTTTGTTTGCGACGAAGCTCTCATTCATTGCGGACACGTCATTCGGAGTAGATCTAAGCCAGAGACCAGATCTCATTAGATAAAGCCCATCAGAACTAAGAAAATGGAGGAGCCACTAATTAAAGCTTTTAATTGTGCAGATTCGCTGCAGCAAGGCCGCTGCTTTATCTGAAATCTTGGAGGAGAGGAGGCAGAAGCCCAGCTCTGCTCAATCGACACTTGGCCACGGAGTGGAGGAGAGAAGGGGGGGAAACACCTCCCTCTCCTTCCTACCCCCACCCACCATTGGCCTCGCCCAGCTCCCCGCAGTTTTTAGCTAGATCTTGGTTGTTTAAAAAAGCAACAATCAAACAAAAAAAAAACCTCAAAGTCAGACTGCGTAAAAGCCCCTTAATAAACTGTCTTGTGGTCCCAGCCAGGCAAAGGGGTCTTCACCTGGTGACCCGCAGAGGGACCACGCTACTCCTTCTACTTTTCAGTAATGCTTGGTCTCTGAAGAACTGAAAGGTCCTCCAACAAGTGGATCTGAGAGCGTTTGGGAGAGAGGGTATCTGCGAGGGAAAAGCCAGCACACTCTTCATTTCCCACTCTTTGGGTTCTCTAAGGAACCCAGTGAGAAAATGATGACATCTCTATGGGGCTGGACAGGAGACCGGGCTTGAAGCGCCCTGAGCAAAGTGTGAGGCTGTCCATGATCCATTTGGCACTGAACTAGAATTCATCTCTTCTGGACAGACGAAAGTTTCTTCGAGTAGCATATCTAGTTCTAGAGCCAGCCAAATTCCAGTCCGCAAGTTCAGAGGCAAAGAGAAGCTAGACTCCACGATTACTTAGGGTTTAGAGCTGCGTGAACATCCTCCACTAGACCCCAAGGAAACAAGAAAAGGGTCCCCAAAATAAGGAAAGAAATGGACTTCATTCCCAGGAAGCCACTTGGCTAAACGTGTCCCTTGGGAATCCAAGTGGCCCCATCTCCTGTTTAATTAGTGGTAATCAGAAGCAAAGATCCCCCCCCCCCCAGGCACTTGAGATGAAACTGCACCATTGACCAAATCTTAACTGCACTGTCAAATTTTCCTCTTTAAACTACCATCTTTTCTTACCACACTTCTGTCTCCACTTAATTATAATACTGTCAAAGCCCATGGCATTGCTTGGAACGAGAACCAGAAAGCATTACACCCAAGCTCTTGCTGATTTTCCAGCATTTACTTCTAAAAGAACACTTAGTGAAATTAATGCAGCCCTATTAATTTAAAAATAAAAGCTGCCCCCTCCCATATTTCTTTCACTTGACTGATTGAGGATGTTAGCAGAGTGGATATAGGTTGCATTATCCAAATAACCAAACATCTTTTTACTCTAATGATATCACCAGAGGCAAACACACCCATACTCAGCTCCAAACTGCACTGGGATCTGTGCAGCATCAGCCACAGATGATGATAACCACAGCAGGGCTAAACTATGAATTCTCATCCACTATTTACCCCAAATGAAGACAGAACTGAATTTTCTTCTAATCACTATAACACTATAGGGACAAAGGTTTAGAGCAAAAACAAACAGAAGAAAAAAATTTTAAGTGTGTGGTTTCTCTAGCATCAGTGTGCCTGTGTGTGTGTGTGTGTGTGTGTGTGTGTGTGTGTGTGTGTGTGTGTGTGTATTAATTACTGGATGTTGAAACAGAACACCTCCTAGAAGCATTCATGTGCATCAGTCTATCAAACCATTTACTCAAATTAAATGTGTAATCCTTCAACTGCCTCCTTTCAAATTAATGAGTTTAAGTAGCTTGAGTTCACCTGAAAAGATCCTATAGGCACCTGACCTCCTGAATTCTTTCCATTAGCTGCCCTGAAGCCTGCTAGCAAGGATGACTGTTCCTATACATTGCTTTAAAATGCAAGATTAGCATAATCCTATCGTCTTTTTTGGGGATCTGAGCAGTGCTACAAAGGGCAACAACAACCAAACCCCAACATTCTGCAATGAAAACAAAACACAAAAAAACCCCACAGATTTCCCACCAAAAGCCACACACCAACAGTGAGTGGGCTAAACCTTTCCAGTGAGCCTATGAAGGAAAAACGCTACCACTAGGTCTTGTTTTTATTTTATTATTATTTACTATAAAAAGAATTACAAGTCTTTAAACTGATGGGTAATCAGTGTTCTTCACAAGGAGCACAAAGAATGAGTCACAGCATTCCGCCCAAAAAAGTTGAGAAGTGCTTATGTAAATATAATTAGCCATCACTAGAGACGAATAATTTCTCACTAACTGCACTTTTATTTTTAAATAAACTTTTTGTCACTAAGTGTGAGTCCCCGCTTAGCTCTGAGAAAGCACCTGAACACCCACATTTTAGGCATGCTTACTTTTAACCTGAAGACCAAGCCAAGCTGAGGCTACACTTAGAATTTATTCCAGAGGGTGCTCAACCTTGGACACTTAACCGCCAAATACCCCCAGACCAGAGTTTTTAGCCTTACTTTGTTTAAAATTAACACAAGCTTTCTTGAGTCCCTTCAACGCAGCCAACCAGAGGACTTTGGTTTGGGGGGGGGGGGGTTAGATTTTTGGTTTTCTGTCATGTATCCCCATATATGTCTGTTCCTTTCTTAAACCCCTGGTAACCTCTGGCCTTGCTCCTGCTGGGCTCGCCCATCTGGCAGAAAGGCAGCAGACTTACCTAATGTAGTCATTTCTGCAGAGGATCATGCCGCTCTTGGTGTAACAGGACGTGCCTATGTCGCCCAGCTGCGCCTGGCAGCAGGAGCACTTGAGGCAGCGGCTGTGCCAGTAGCTGTCCATGGCATAGAGCAGAAAGCGGTCCGCAATCTTGCCCCCGCAGCCTGCGCAGCGCTTCCAAGAGAGAGAGCCGGCCGTCACCGGGGGCGGCTGCGAACTGCTGCCCGGATTCACCATGGTCTAGGAAGAGAGAAAGACAAAACAGGCGTTGCAAAAGTTAGAAGTCGATCTCCGGGAGCCTGAAAGCCAGCGCGCTCCCCTCCTCCCTCCCCAAGAGTGGCTGCAAGGGAAGCAGCAGCAGGGCCAGGGCGGGAAGGAGGCCGATCCGAGAGACGGGAAGGAGGGAGGCTCGCCGGCAGCAGCCGCCTGTTTACTTTTCTCAAGCTTTGTTCTGGGGCCACGAGCTGCTCTCAACTTTCCAACGCGCTCGCCGCCTCTGACAATTTCAACTCGGGGACTGTCAAAACTCCGAGAGCTAGGCTCGGTGGCGCGCTCCACCCCTCGCGGCGCCTCCCCCCCCCCCCCGCCCCCCAGCGCCCGCCTCCGCCCGCTCCTCCCGCCGCCGCCCGCCTCCAGCAAATGAGGGTCAAACCCACCCACCGCCGCGCCCGGCCCCTCCCCGGCCCCCGCCGAGCCCCGCGAGCCAGCCGCTGGCCGCTGGAGGTGGCCGCCCGGCCGCAGCCACGTTCCCTCCCGAGCTCTGCCGGGGGAAGTGAGGTTGCAGTTCATAAGTTGCAAATAGTTTGGGGTTTTCGGCAAGGCGGTGGGGGGGGGGGGAAGGGGGGAGGCCGAGGGGGAGATGGAGTTGGTGGGAGGGGAGGCAAGGTGGCGAGAGGGGAGGGGGGTGTAGGGTGTAAAGTTGCGAAACTGGTTTTTCGTATTTTAAACAGCACCTTTCACATGCCATTGTGGTGACCGCCATCTCCCATTATTGTTCCAAATCTCATTTCATTTTGAAGATCACTGAGTGTTTTCAGGACACAGGCAAGGATAATAGATCATTGAACTTTAGGATGCCTGTTAACTTCCTATACAAACACTCTCCACTTTGGTCTCGCTAATCTGCCCTTGATCAGCAATTTAAATGCTAGAGCTTTGTTCCTCGGGGGGGGGGGGGGTAGATAACGTGCGAGGAGGCACTTCTGAGGGACACACAAGTTAAATTCAAGCCAGCCTTGCTGTCACCCAAAACTGCTTTTAAGCCCCCCCCCACACACACTTTCTAATGAATGCCACAAGAGAAGCAACTAAGGTATAATATAGTAATCAATTTATAAAGCTTAGCTTAACCCGATTAATTTGTTGCCTCCAATCCGGAGTCCAATAAAGTCCCAGTGTTTCTCCAGTCACTTATTCTATAAAAAGATCAAGTTATTTACTGCCAATTAAGCAGCTTGTTTTGTCTTTGTCCTCTGTAAGGCGAGAGTGTGGGCTCCCCCAGGCTCCCAGCTATCTGCTCAAGACATTCAGCTGATACCTCAGAAGCCAGAGGGCGAACTTTGTCTGTCCCCAGCCCAACTTAACTGCTGCAAAGAACAGGAGAGAGGGAACGAAAGAAGGACTCCGGTTCCTTAAATAGGCCGATTTTAAACACATTTCCTCCGAAAGAGTCCCGGAACGTGTGTCCAGTGACCGCACAATAAACCAGAATAAGAACTGCACCAATTAAGCTGTAACAAAACCCTGAGACTCTGGAAACAGGACTGCTCTAAAACCCATTAGCATTGCATTTATCCGAATGCATCATACCTTTATGTAAATTGATTTATCTGATGCATTTACTCGAGGAATTGCTTTTTGTTACAATTTCAGTCCTAACCCAAATGAATCTGCATTTCCTGCCCAAGGTCTTTAAACTGCCCCCCCCCTCAACATTTTAATCGCTCCGAATTCCTTTTTAAAAGGGGAGGGGGGAGGGAGGAGATTCCAAGCTGCTCCCCGCCCCCATCTTTAGTGAGAGGTAAATATATATGTATTTTTTTTAAAAGGAAACATTACACTGAGAAAAGCATCCAGTAACCCCATTAGCCAAAGCTCTTAAGGACAAGCAATACCTTAATGCTGATTAAATCTAAAAGAGATGAATCAAGAGGACTGACCAGAAACTGACTCCCCTGATAACTAAGGACGGGCCCTCATCAAGTTTCATTTAGAGTTGGAAAAAAAAAAAAAGAAAGAAAGAAAGAAAGCTTTTAAGTTAAATAGGCTTATACTCTAGTAATTACATAGCCAAGCAATTTAGGTCCTGGGATAGTCAGTGAAATAGAAAGCAGAGCTGGCAGCTAGAGGCAAAATCTGCCCCCCTTTAACAACGTCTCTGGTGTTTTTTTAATGGAGACCAAGGGAGGGACAAACGAAGCGCTGGCCATTTGTAGTACAAAAATGGATGCTTAATTCATGTCTTGATTTTAATTAGGTGATTCACCGGATTTCTCCTGGATTGGAACAAAAGACTAATAAGCCAAGAGGAATTCTTTTAAAAAGAACCGGCAATGCCGGATCCTGGTCACTTAGAGCTTTTCGGTCCCTGTTTCAAATAGTGTTGGGGGGGGGCATGACTATCGCCCCCACCCACGCACACATCACTTCTCCTCTAAGCAGCCCCTGTCTTTCCTTTAGGAACTGGAACTGCCCCCAGCCCTCTCCAGAGTCCCCACCAGCCCAGTCTCCAAGAAGAACCCTTTTGTAAGCAAGGAACCGCTACAAAGCTGGCGGCCCGGGGCTGCCCTCGGTGCTAGCTCGCAGGCCGGCCTCGGGTAGTTTCAGACTCACGCATTATCTAAGGCGACGTATTGTTTACTTGCAATTTGGGACGGTCAAGGGAAGGAAGCCAAAGAAAACAGCCCCGGCCCCCGATCGGTTCCCCCTCTCGCCCCCTCCTCGCCCGCGGTGCCACTAGGCACCCCCTTACCTGTTTCTCCCCTATATTGCAATACTGCGAGAGGCGGCGGTGGCGGCGGCGGCGGTGGCGAAATGCGAGCGGAGCCGCTCGGCTTCCAGGGCAGGGGCGCCGGGGCCGGCGGAGCAGGAGGGAGGGAGGGAGTTCTCGCAGAAGCAGGAAAGGGGAGGAGGGGGCTAAGAGCTGATTTTTTTTTTTTTTTTTTTTTAATCGCGTGGCTCTGGGGCGAGTAGAGGGAGCCCCACGTTAAGTGGCAGGCGGCCCGGCGCACAAGTGTCAAGTCTCAGCCCGAGGGTCCCGGTCCTAAGCCCCCGGCTGCGCACGAGCAGCTGCAGGCGCCCTCGGCCCGGCCCGTGCGGCGTAGCGGCAGCCACTGCTGCAATCGCGGCTGCAAGTTTGGCAATGTGGCTTCACTTTGTACGCGCCCCCGCCCCCGCCGCGCCCGCGCTCCTCCTCCTCCGCCGCCGCCTTCCTCCCGCCCGCTCAGGGCCGCCGGCGGCTCGGCCGAGCTACCCCCCCGTCCCGCGACCTGCGGCCCGGGAGCGGCGGTGCAAGCTCGGCCCCGCGGCCCGCGCGACGGCGTACGGAGTGGAGAGCTGCGGGCCGGCCGGGAGCGCTGGACCGATCGGCTGCCCCGCTGCTGCTGCCCGGCTCGGGAGGCGGCGGCGCGGGCCTCTCTAACCGGCTCGCTCGCTCCTTCGGCGGCGCTTACACATGTGTTACTGACAGAGCAGAATCCCAACTACTCCCCGGCTCTGCCGCCGACGTCAGCGACCCTCAGCCACTGGGCGGCCGGATTGTTCAGGCGGAATAATAAAACCTGCCAATCCGGGGAAGGACAAAGGGTGACTGAAACGAGACTCGGGGGGCGGGGAGCGAGGCGGGCGGCTGAGCGGGCCCGGCCCGGGGAGGATGGGGGGCCGGGGTCGGGGGGATGAGAAGGGACCCCGGTGGCGCGAGGGACGTGGCCGGCGAGCGCGTGCCCAGGCTCGGGACCACACCTGCCTGCCCGGCGCGTGGGGACGCGTGGAGCAGCCCCCGGAGGGCCTCGGTGGTCGCCTTCTCTGGCCCAGAGAGCCGACCCTCGGGAAACTTACTTTCCCAGAAATGAGTGCCTTTCCTGTTAGGATAGAGGATTCCTTCTGCCGAAGGGAGGTGGACTTCACACTGGCGCAAGAGCCGGTGTTTTGTTTAATTCACGGAATTGCAGATTGCAAAACCTTGGGGGAAAGTGGGAAGTAGTTCCTACCTAAGGACTGCCTGCTTAACCTCATCTTGCTCCCATTAACCCCGGTGTAAACTGGTGAAGCAGGCTATTCATAGATGCTTGTCAGTTGCTGGTGAACACAGATCACATCCCTGGTTTTCACAGATGAAGAAAACTTTATAGAAAAGCTTTGCTCACCAATTCTCCCTCAGTGTGGCGGATGATGTGCTAGCTCTTTCGAAGCCCCCTAAAGCAATGCAAGCATTTGCCAGACCTGCTAGCTCACAACCCTAAGGAAGGAAGACTAGTCATTCTTGTACCTATCAAGATATGAGGAAATGCTACCGGCAGAGCCCCTTTCCAGGGCCAGAGCTCAGCGTCGATCCTTGACTATCTAGTTATTCGACTTTATTCTGCCAAATAGGTTTAATAAATCTCCGATCTGAGGTTAATGTTAGGATTGATTATTAATAGTAAGTTCCAGAGAGATTTTTTTCTGTTGGAAATGATAACGGAAGTGCAAAGCCTTTCTGCTAAGTAACTAACTACAACCAGCCTTGTGGGACAAGCTTTCATACTGTATCACAAATAGGCCTGCTAGATTGAGAATAAGAAGTTGAAAGAAAACCGCATGAAAAAAATCTCTAGTTGGGGTGTCTGTGTCCAGAATTTTTGGTTCCTTTAAGGCTCCAAAGTTACGGCAAAAGAATAAATAATGTCCATGAAACCAGGCAGAGGATGATTTGAATGTCAGTTAAAATACCCATTTCTACAGTCTAGCTCCTTGAATTTCTAATATGTTACAGTTAAAATATTTTTATGGATTTGTATTTAACATTGTATTCTTATGATTACTCTACCTTGTGCGCATATTAAAATTTTTTTAGCAAAACGTCTACGTGATAATAATAATTGGAATGCCCTATGCAGAAATCTGCTGCAGATGGACATGATAAAAGCAGGCCAATTTAGGAATTATTTTTGAAATATTTTTTTAAAAAATTTAAAGAAGAAAGGAACACCATGAAGAAATAATACATTGTAATTTCTGGGTTCATTTTTTGCTTGCTACTCAGTTAAATCAACTAAAACTAGGTAAACATAGGAATTTTGTTTTTGAGACTAGTCTCAAAGTAGGTATTTCTACCTTTGCCTTCTGAGTTCTGGGATTTGGGCCTGGACCACCTTTGTCCAGCTGTTACAAGATCTCAGTGGCTGCTATTGTGTTAAAATATGTCAGATGAGAAGATTTCCGTCTCTTTGCAATCACTTTATCTAAAAAGGAAAAAACTGAAGTTATTAAACCATATGGTCTTTATTTTTCCTTCTTAGCTGATTTTTTAAAACCAAACATGAAACATAGCATCATAGTGTGTGATGATATTTCCTCAAGTATGAACGCTAAAATAAAATTTTTATTTTAAAATGAAGTGTTATAAATTTAAACAGGAATGTGCTTAGCCATCACGGAATGATTCTCTAAGGATCTAGGTGGATTTTGTGGAAGGAAGGGTGAACATATGTCACCAGGCTACACTGGGGCCTACACTTTCAGAGATGGTTTTGATGTTTTGATTCTAATGTGTATGAAGTCTGCCTACATATCCCCGTAAAGTGAAAGTGGGCGGGAATATATTACCATAAAGCTTTATTTATTATGTATTGTGGTTATAGAAATGCAAAGGTGGTAGAGGCTACCACCTTCTCTTAAAGGTAGGAAGTGAATCGGTTCGCTGTAATCAAAATCCAGGTGTACTTTAACCACAGCGCCACCTCTGGGTAGTCTTTATTTCTGCATCCTTAACCTAAGTGGTCCTTTTCTCAAGCAGGTAGCATGGTCGCCCTGTGATCTCAAAAGTGCCTGCCTAAGAGAGGAACCCAGGGTCACTCTGATTCCTGCTGCTCCTAAACACAAAAACTGTGGACACATACAAACTCTTGAAAGGTACTGATGCTCTGTTTAATAGAATTCTTCAAACAATTATTAAAAATAGCACCAAGAAGTAATTCTGTTGTAAAGTAAAATTAACTAACTCAGGATAATGTTGCATTGTATCTGTTGGTTCGGGAAGACTCTGCTGATGTCACACACTCATCATTCATCCAGTAACCTAAAATCAGACACAAAAGTATGGCACTTTCTAAAAAAAGAAAGAACCCCAAACGGTTTCCCAAGTTTTTATTAAGTATAGGAACCCCGTGGATCCTAAATCAAGCCTTCATTTTGCCTACTCTCCCTGAAACTTTTGTCTACACCTTCCATCTTCTCACCTGAGATCTCACTCATGGACATGGCACTATCTGTGATCATTCTAAGAATCTGCAGACAGCTGAAGCTCTGTTCTCCGTCCCCCCCAAATGTGGCAAAGGCCGCCCATTTCCGAGGGTGGGGGAGACGGTGCCCTTTGGAAGCCCATGAAAAACTGTGTTTTTGAAGGAAGGCTTTTAAGGAAAGATATGACGAGAGTGACTGCCCATCTTTGCTCTGGAATCTTAGAACTCCACAGGTCTCAGTGTAGAAGGCATGGATAAGAAACTGGTTAAAAACTAAGAGCAAAGACTAGCGGGTGGGGTATGCTTTTCTATCGGCTGGGTATGGGGTATACAGAACAGTAACTAGGGCCCGGGAAAGCCTGCAGCCTTTAAGAATAGGAGTTAAAACTGAATATGGTGTGCTGGTTGTCTGTGCCTGTTGTCTTGACAGGCTGAGGTAGGAGCTGCTTGAGTTGGGAAATTTGAGGCAGCAAGACCCTCAAAAGGAGGAAGAAGAAGAAGTAGAAGAAGAAGGAGGAGGGCTAGAGAATGTAATGAACCCGGTATGACAGCACACTGTGCAGCCCTCACACAGGAGGGATGGATGGAAGAATCAGAAATTCAGGGTCTTCCTCAGCTACATAGAAAAGTCCAAGACGTGAATCACATGAGATCTTGTCTCAAAAACTCAAACAGGGCTTGAAGAAAGAGAGAAGGGAAAGAGGAAACGAGAGAAGGATATCATTCCTGTGATAAAGGAATGAGCAGCTGCCTTATTGGGGGGGAAAAACCCTCAATGATTGTACATGGTAAATATCCCACCAAATTATTTACACTAGTTAGTTTTAGATAAAAAGTTTTAGCCAAACTCCTATTTTATAAGAGAATTAAAAAACATAGGGAAGAAATTGATTTTATTGAAATAAAACATGGCTGAAGCAAACAAAAAGTATCCATTTTGTTGGCACAGCATTGAGACTGCTGTGACCGAAATGTAATTGAAGGTGTAGATTATACTTTTGATTTTTTTTTATTTTATTAGGGCTATGGAACCAATGGCAGTAACAGGAACCATGAAACAGATGATGAGGGAGGGCACAGAATTGTAAGTATTTCCCCTGACAAGCAAGGCAGCTTTAATATAATTGTAGAAGACTCCTTTTCTTCATGCAAGTTCCTAAGGAAGAAAGGCTTTAACTACACTCTGAGTCTACTTTAGAACCATTGGAAAAATCTTCATTTAGGAATATATCTCCCGGAGATGATTTCTTGGGAGAAATGGGGCTTCTCAGACTACATATCTAAGTCTGTCAATACTGCAAACACAGGTGATTTCTGCAAAGCAATAGACAATTTGCAAGCGTCTTGATGTGTTCCTTCAGACCTTCTACAGCAGTGGTTCGCAACCTTCCATGGCCCCCAACCATAAAGTTGTTTTTCTTGCTACTCTATACCTGTGATCTTGCTACTGTTACAAATCATAATGCAAATATCTGTGTTTTCCAATGGTTGTAGATAACTCTGAGAAAGGGTCAAAGGACCCCACAGGGGATCCAGACCCACAGGTTGAGAACTGCTGTTCTAGGTGGGCTAACGGGCCAGGTGATGCCTACTGAAACTAAGGCGGAACTTTTCCTGAATAAATTTAATTTAATAATAGATACAAATGAATATAAATGTGTGTGCATGTGAGATAGTCACAACTGAGTATATTAAAATTATATATTGGCCAAAAACAGAAAACAGTGCTCCTATTTAAAATCAATTATTGCCTCTCTCCAAGTCAAAGGAAATGAGTACTTATTGACAGAGAAATACATACATAATTCAACAAAATCCATTTTCCTTTTTGTTATTTCTGTTTTTGGTAAAAGAAAGGATAATAATTCAGAAATCTTAAGCTACCTAAACCACAGCTGCTGTAGTGTCATTTTTAATTGGAGGATTGATATAAATAAGCTTTTTGAACTCTACAGTTCTCTAATAAGATGTGCTATTTTAGATATAATATTAGTTTTATTTCGTCGTGAAGAAATTGATGAAAATATGAGAATGTTCATTCATTGTAATGAATGACTGCATTGGAATTAGGGGAGTACAATCCATAGCTGTCTGTGGACTTGAAAAACACACATTTCTACTCTATGTAGCACTATAAATTTTTTCGAATAAAAAGAACAACCAGATATGGATTTTTTTAAAATAATAAAATTGGATAACTCAATTGACTAAAATGTGTTCCCTCCACACAGAGGTACACATTATAACGTCATCATTTATATTTCTCAACATAAATCAAATTTCATAATAAAATTGTTTTTGATGAATCACCACTTCTTTCCAGCTTCAAAACATTCTGACAGAGAAAGCAAATTTGTTGATCGCTCTGCATGATAAGAAATCACTGAAAATATATTTAAGACTTTTAGTCTACGGTGATTTTTTTTTTAAAAAAGAAATTTCCTTTAAAATAAAATATTCAAGTGAAGCCGTTCTCGAATTTGGGGGAAGAACCAAGGAATAAAATTGATTTTATGTTCAGCATTTTTACGGAGCCATCTGCCATGTCTCTGACAATAAGGCCAAGACGAGTCATTACAGAACAATACCATGGAAACAATGTACTTAAAAAATGAAAACTTAAACAACACTACCTTTAAGATATGTTTGTTCTAATCATAGGGTTTAAATATCCCAGCATTGCACCCAGATGTCTCATCTCTATTTTTATTGCTTCTCCTCTGAGATAACAGTTAACACTGCACTGGAATCCTTCCTACTTACTGCTGGTGTCCGGTAGTAAATCCTACACATTATTAGAATATCTGTCTGTTATCACTCCAGTCAGGGGGTGAATTATTGACTATAACTCATTGCTGGGAAGACTGCACATGACACTCCGGTGAAGTTTTGATAATTTCTAGAAGTCATGATAATTTATGGATGGGGGTTTTGATTGATTTCCCTCCACCTATTTTGTGCCTATCAGTAAATAGGACACATATTGATGGCCTACTTGGAGTACATTAGCAATATGGAGGAATTCACAGCTCAAGCGTTTCGCCCCCCACCCCACCCCGGTCCTATTCATACAGTAACTCGGTGTCTGTGAATTTTCTCCTGAAAACTGGGAATCAGAGATGTCTACTACTGAATGTGTAAAATCGCCGGTCAAATCACTATGTAGATATATTCCTCATTCACAGTCATTCTAGCCTCTGCTTCTGGAGAACCCAGAGGCAGGAAGCAAAGCACATACTGAAAGACTTTTGCATCTCTTCAAGTATCAGGATCTAGCCCATAGGAGAAGAGACATTTGAATCCAATGAACACTGGCTAAATTAGTTATTATTTAAAAATCCTGTAATATATGGATATAAAATTTACAGATACTGTTCAATATAACATAACTGTCACTTTAAAGGTTGTCAGGATATTGGATAATACTCGCCCATAACAACAATTCTATTTTACTTTTGTGTTTGTTTTTCTTCTGTCTCATTTTGCTACATTCTCCAAATTCAATTACTTTGCAGAGTAAACTCTACTAGACAAATGTTTCTTTTATTCCTTTACTGAGTTTTTATCATTGTGATTTCATTATTGTCTGATTTACTACAACAATTGCCTCCTAGAAAAATAACAATATCTCCAACTCTTAATATATACTTCGGAATAAGGCAAGCAGCATAAATAATAATTTCAATTTAATGGTTATTTTCCTAGATGACATTTAAAACACATGTCTACATATCTGGAAATTTCAACCGACACCCAAATAATATTTTGAAATCTGAAATAAAAATAATGGTGTCACTTTTGTGAATGCAGTCAGGATCAGAGGCGGATTACTTGACTGAGTACTTGGCTGGGAGAAAATAATGCTTTCTTCATTTTGTCTTAATTTGGTGGCTTCTAGCAGTCATCTAAACAATCTTAAAATTAAAAGATAATGTTAATGGGAGAGACTGTTGTCACAGGATAATGGTTCCCTGCTGCTGGATTAATGCAGCCACAACAATGCTGGAGTACTCACTGAAAGTAGAGGGGAAGACAAAAACCGGGAGACTTATTCTCAAAGCAGGTGTCATGGATCCTATGACACTGTTGTGATACAATTATGTGGCTTCATTTTTGCCAAATCACAATGGAGAATGATCTTTTTTTTCCCCCTGAAGGTTTCAAAATGGCAATGGCATTGGTTCAGATCTCCATGACCAAAATGCATTCTTTTAAAATAGAGGAAATTTCTTGTATGATTGCCCCAATCCGGAGGAGACTTCTATTTTTTTTAAAAAAAAATTATGTATATACATCTCTTATGCATGAGCATGTGGTGATATATTGTGTAGGCTCTAAAGAAATAGTATGCCTGAAGATCAGAAGACAGAGCCAGCTACAGAGTTAGTCATAGAAGTCAGGGATGAGTGACACATACCTTCAGTTCTAGCACTCAGGAGGCAGAGGCAGAGATCCATAGGTCAGTCTAGATCTCTGTGAATTCAAGGCCAAAGAGAGCCGGGCCGTTGTGGCATACACCTTAAGCCCAGCACTTGGGATCCCAGGCCTCTGCTCCCAGTATGTGGGAAACATGCAGGATTTTAATTCCAGCAATTAGGAAGGAAGTGATATGGCTGGTCAGAGAAAGGGATATAAAGCAGGAGGAGACAGTCTGGGCCTTTCATTTTGGCCTGTGCTTTCCTTCAATTCACCTATTCGATCTGAGGTTTGTAGAGACAAGAGCTACCCTTTTTGATCTGAGGAGTAAGTTAGGTGAGAAGTGGCTATGGTTTGTTCCTCTGTCTCTCTGATCTTTTAGCATTTTCCCAATATCTGGCTCTGACTTTTTATTATAAGAACAAGTAGAATCCATGAAACATGGATACCTCAAGAAATCTGTAGAGGATATTGGATTCCTGGAGTTGCAGGTCGTTATGAGCAGCATGATGTGGGTGTTGGGAATTGAACATGTGTCCTCTGGAAGAACAGCAAGTACTCATAACAACAGAGCCAGATATCTCTCCCGCCCCAGAAGGAGGCTGCTTAAAACTGTATCACTTATACATTTGAAATGCACAAATACACCCTCAATATGTAGGGGATGGGAGACAACAGCAAAAACAGGTACCATTATCTACTTTATACTGGCATTGACTATTCTAGATATAGCGATAAGCCTCACATTGGCATCTTTACATTTCTTCCCGGCAAACCTGTGAGTGATGGAGCAAAAAGCTCTGCTCATAGATGGTCGGTACCATAGCCAGATGTCCTGTTAGGTCCAATAGCATTCTGATAAGAATTTCAAGGGCCTACTAGGAATGCTTTGGAAGTCGAAATTCCTAGCAGCACCCCCCCCCCATTCTCGCTCCCTTTAAGGTTGACCCACATACTCTATTCTTAATAGTGGGCCACCCTGACCAAAAGACCTTGGAAAAGAGTGTCTGTAGGTAAGAAATAGAAGAAACCGAAGCTGCAGAAGATGTGTCCTGCCGGCTTGGAAAGAAATTGTCATCATGAGTGTCTGTTTAAAGAGGACACGTGGGAAGGTGCCTGAGAAAAGGCTTCTGGGGCTGAGAGGCTGCCACCAGCAGCCAGGAAATGGGACTTCTGTCCTGATGCTCTTAGGATATGCTAACAACCACCAGAGACCTTGAACAGTAGATGAGGCAGCAGACTCAAATGACATACTGACCTCAGCCCAGTGAGAACCTGAGCAGAGACTCTGCTATGCCTTTCCCAGACTTCTGACCCACAGAGACTCTAAGTTAATAGCTAGGATTTGTTTTAAGCCACCAATGTTATGTGATTTGTTATCAGAAAGCTAATGCAAATTCTGTGAGAAGCCTGAGAAGGTATTTTATTCACCCTCCCCTCTATAGCCATTCTGTTCTTCCTTTATTGTCCAGTCGCCTTCCCTAGCAGAGCCTGAAGCAAAAAGCTGGGGTTTTCTAACTGTGATCATGGTGTATATCAGTTAGAATTGGGGTTATAACAGATAATACCAATAACTAATTCATGCATGGGGGCTAGAGAAAAAGATAGTAAATCTTGGGATTAAGACAAGGCCTAAGGACTAGTCTGGAAAATAGCACAAAGTTTCAGAGTTAAAAGGTAAGAATTTCAATAGTGATCTCTCGACAGGAATATTTGGTTTGAATGATATTGCCTTGGGCCACCCATTCTAATCGCAGTCCCTGAAGAAGCCCCACTTCGGGCAGTCTTAGGTCAGGAAAATGCTTTCTACAGATGGGAAGGAGCAGGGCTCTTAGGATCTCCAAAGAGAGCAAGTTCTGGAAGAATCTTCCCTCCCAGGACTATACAGTGAGCAAGAGGTATAATACCCTAGAATGAATTAGAACCCTGGCAATTTAAAAGGGGCAAGTGTCAGCCAAATTTCATGTAACCAGAGGATGAACGCTAGTATCATGTTAAGTAGAGAGCCTATCAATTGTATTCAAAGCGCATCATCAAAAAGAAGACTGTCAGGCTATGGGAGACCTCAGGATAAGTCTGAGGAACAGACTGCCACAGTATGAGGAGAGGGGAAGGTAAGGCCATCTGAGCAAGTTATGGAACTGAGGTCTCAGCGGCCTCTTTGTATTCCCCATACGAGCTCTGTGGGGAGCAGCCCTAATAAAATGGCTGCAGACCGTGTTTGAGCCTAATATCATGGGTTTCTTACCTCTCGCCCTACCATCAGCAACATGGTTCTCTTCTCTTAGGATTGTAAGGGTTCCTTGTTGTGGGGCTGTTACACATGTCAGAGCTGTTTGAAGCAAATGTTCAGGAGGTTGGGAAAGCCAACTGGGCAGATGTAGGCAGCGAAGGATCTACCTCATTTGCTTATATGGATGGAATCATGGTTTTCCGCGTGCACATATTTGTCTAATTGAAGTTTAAAACTATTCTTTTTCCATTCTACCAGCTCAAAAGATTTATCTAGCACCTGCTATATATGAACAGTGTTCAAAGTTCTGGAGACAGAGCAGCAAAGTGACCCTTAAAAATCATTTTACCTCAGATGGTAGACCATGCTGTGGATAGAAATGCAGCAGGGTAAAAATGATATGGGGAACTGGGTTAAGATAGAATGTTGGTGATAATGGAGCATAAATTTGTACATAGATGAGACAGCAGAGTACTTGACGGTAACATGAGTTCAGAAACCTATAAGAAGTACAGGAGCCATAATTCTGAGGGAGAGTTCCAGGTAGAAACATCAAGAATCCATGAGGCGATGTCCTCCTGGCGATGTCCTGTTGGACTGGAAGAAGGCCCAGAGTATAGAAGATAAGGCTAGAGATTAGACAGGGTAAATTAGAATTTAGGCCTTTACCTGGATGCTATTGGGAGATTTTGAACAAAGAGACAAGATCCCATTGTCTCAAAAGCCTCCCTCTGGCTGCTGTGTGGAAGCTCACAAGCTAGAGTGGCAAGCAAGTGGGAAACCACTATGCAGAAAATTCAGGCCAGCAGAGGCAAGGTATGTCCAGGCTGTGCATATACTTTTGACAGTCTGCAACAGGTAAAACAATAATGCTTATTGTAAGTTTAGACTTAGTTCCTGTGCCTTTGACAATTCCTTTCTGTTGTCATGTTGTATTGGAGTTATAAATTCCCTTCTGGGATGACAGGACTTTCGCACCCTATCTGTTCAACAAACACATAAAATGTCCCTTCTCACAGGCTAAGTGTGACAGAAATAGCCACAATATCACTTTTTCACTTGAATCCATTTTGATTTAGAAAAAAAATTAACCAGTAATGAACCTTTCTGTGTGTGCCAGACACTGGGCCAGACTTCCTCTACAGAGTGACTGACTCTTTTTATCCAACCCACAGCAGAAGCATTACCTCCATTTTTAAATAGAGATCAGTCACTCCAATCCAAAAGTCAAGTTTTTTGTTTAAGACCAGTGTCAAAACTGAGACTCAGAACTTCGAGTTATTCATTTAGGTTTGGCAGTTCAAGCTAGTTATGCAAGAGTCTGAGGCAGGAGGCTTTCTAATCAAATTTCAGGCATGTCTTGAGTAGAGCACAAGTTCAAGGCCAGCTTTGACAGCTTAGCAAGACCCTGCTTCAAAACAAAATATACACCAAAGGAAAAACTCAGTGGTAGAGTAGTAAGTATAAGTTAAGTTCCAATCCCCAAACATTCACCAAGAGTTGGGCACCGTTCAGTGGTAGAGTATTCTAGCAAGTATGAGGCCTAAGTTCCAATCCTCTGCAAAGCTCTACAGATTTGAGAAAACCTTTCATGGTCTACCAATCAACAGGTAGGTGAACTTTGTTAAATGGCTTGTGAATCTTTAACTTCTCATCCTGTGTTTCTTAACTGGAGATTTTTGCTGTCCGTTAGGAATCTAAGAGTTCCTAGAGATACTTTTGGCCATCACAACTAACAGAATGGGGGTTGCTTCTGGCATCAACAAGAAAAGCCCAGAGAGTCTACCAAAACGCTCCTCAAAGCAGGGAAAGTGAGCTAGGAAGATGGGTCTGAGGTTAAGAGCACTCATTGCTCTTGCAGAGGGTCTGGGGAAGGTTCCCAGCACCCATATGGAGGCTCACAGCTGTCTTAACTCCAGTTTCAAGTGATCAGGCACCCTACTGTGGTCTTTGCAGCAACCAGGCATGCACACAGTATATTTGCATCTATACAGACAAATAAATAAATAGATCTGTGGGCATTTGGAGAATAATAGATGATGATGGTGATGATTTAGTGTGCTGAGGTGAGAAGTCCTGCTCTAAACCATTGTTGGACTCTGGACTGTCCGGGTGAAAGTAACTTGAGATGTAGAACTTTTGTTAATAATCTTTAATACAGATTTACAAATAAATCAATTCCTTTAGCCAGAGATTTTTTAGTCTTGAAAACTTGATTGAGGCAAAATTTACATCCACCCCATGAAAATTCTATCCACTATATTTTATGAAGAAAAAATATCTAATGCACGTGTTTCAGTCTGAAAATAAAAGATAAAACTTCAAAACCCGAAAAATAATTAAATGGCCAAATAATTGTCTATCGTGAGTAAGTGACTGACTTTTTAACCAATAGAGTTTGTCTTGGGAGTGGAGAGAAAATTCAGAAATCAAGAGTACTTTCTGCTCTGCCAGAGGACCCAAATTTGGTTCCCAGAGCCTGTGTTGGGTAGAACGAACTGCCTGTAACTCTAGCTCCAGTCCAAGACCTGATGCCCTCTTTGGGCCTCTGCAGTCACCTGTACATATGTGACACACACTCAGATAAACATCCGTAAAACCAAAATAAATCTTTTCTTAAAATTCAATGTGTGTGTGTGTGTGCACGCACGTGTGCACAGAAATTGTCAATGTTGTAGGATCTATTTTATGTTACGTGAATAGTCAATTCCAAAGTAAGATTCTTCTGGGTTCCACTGGAGTTTGATAGTAGATCTACCGTCATTTACTCTAAAAGAATAAAATCAAGACAAGACACAGGCCTGACTAAAGTCTGTCATTGAACCCTTCCCAGATTTGAAGCAGATGTAGCAAATACAAAGCTCTTAGTGGGAACAGGGGTGGGCATTCTTTGCAAAGGCTGCGGCTACTAGAACAGAATGAGATAGACAGAGAGTGTTATGGAAGGTCTTGGAGACAGACAGGGCCACTCCTGTCTTAATCTGAGCACAATACGATGCTGTTAAGTGGGCTGAGAACTGGACTCAGTGGGCAAATGTGATTGTCGTGCCACCATGAAGAGAGGAGTTTGAATCCCAGAACTGACATAAAATTCAAACATGGTAGAATGAATCTCTATAATCCTAGTGCTGTTATGGCTAGATGAGGGGCAGAGACAGGGGAATCTCAGAAGCTCCTAGGAAAAAGTTATTCCCTGGGATCAAGCATGTACATACACAAGCATAAACAAATATATACACAAAGATTTTTAAGCCATTGGAAAGCATTGTAATCTGATTTAATTTTTCAAAGGTTAACTCTAGGGGGGAATTGAATTAAAAAATTGTAAAGGCAGAAATCCAGCTTACCCTTAGATCTGATGTCCCTCCCTCTTAGAACCCAGACCGAAGCTGTGGATCTTGTCCCTTGGGATTAAAGACTGTATTTTTTTTTTAAACTTCTCTGCAGCTCCATGGACGCTTTGATTAAACCTTATCAACAAAATAAAATATAAGGGGGAGTTCAGAGGCTTCAAGCAAAGCACTTACATATTGCCCCAGCTCTGTTTCCTATCTTCTGCCGGCCTTCTACAAATGTGCATTGTGGCCTGGTAGCTAACACTCCATCAGAAGATGACCTTGAGGATGGAAGTCATGTGACAGGATTGAAGGCTTGGATGGCAGAGCAGACTGGTAACACATGGGTTCCTAGTGGCAACACATTTTGACAAAACGCCAGTGGATTAGCTATTTTCAAACTGACGTAAGAGAGAAATCAATTTAGTTTGCTTAAATCTCTGTCAGTTTTTTAATAGAGTTAAAATAATGCTGACTGGCCCTAGGCTTATAGATGGAGAAGCTCTAGTGCGAAGTAAGAAAGAGATCATTGCAGTGCTCTGCCTAGGGAAAGGAGTGGCCATGGACCAGGTCAACTTCTGGAAGACGCAAGAGGTGTCAGGCTGCTGACAGACTATGAGGACAATATTCAAAGGCTGAGCACAGACTGGGAAGGGATGGAGGTAATACACAAAAACATCAGGGTTGACCTCTAGATTCTCTACACAGGAAAGCCAACGACGACAGAGTAGAGGGATGTCAGGATTCCATACATACCTAAACATAAGGTTGAGATCCCATTACATATCTATGTGATCAGTTTTCAAAGCCAGTTAGATATGAAAGTGTAAGATTCGTGGGGGAGATCTCAGCCATAGAAATAAATCTGATAATCATAGGCATGCAGACAATACTACAATCGTGTGTGAATTAGACTACATAGAGTGAGTGGCAGAAGGGAAGAGGTCAATGATTGAGCCTTGGGTTACAGCAGCTCCAGAGGTCTGTGAGGCCACTGGACGGAAACACTGAAGACCTGAGTAACATCCACATGTTTCCTCAAAGGAGTTAAGCCAATCACAATTTAACCCCTGAGCTAAGAGGAATGTTTCTACTGGAGTGAACAGATCTCTGTCATGACAAAGAAAATTCAAGAATGGTAAGGAGAAGTGGGGTCATGGAAGTGGCTGGTAGTTGGGGAATAAATAGTATTTGCCAAGATCCTTTTTACTGTCACATAAAAATTCCAAACATCACAGCTAGGTCTTGCTTGGGGCACGTGCAGTCAGGGAAGTTGGTACTGCCTTTACTGTGGCAGTCGATCTGGTGATGAACCAAACGCCTGGCATTTGTGTGCTATTAATTATGAAATAATCACTCCCATCTTCAGGAAGTTTCACACACCAAAGACTTCTAAAACCAAATAAAGATGCTGCCGAATGAGGAAAGGCATCAGCTGCCTCCTCTATAGCACTAGAGCCACCTGCTTGTCAACCTTGGAAAAGTAAACACAGTTTGATCACATGCATAAAAGATCAACTGTTCTTACAGAACAAGTTTTATGGGATAATGATGCCGGGGCTTGGGAGTCCAAAAGAATTCCCACATGGGCCTTCAAGTTCTGGGCCTCTCTGTCAGGTTCTTCATTCTATGGTTAAAACAAAGCCTTCCATTCACCTTCATAAGCATTCCCTGAAGTTAAACATTCCATTGCCATTTGTCTCCAAACCAAGACAAGTTGTGGGAATTAAGCTTCTGTCACTTCCTCTGACTCTGATGCCATATATGGAAATTGAGCTTATAAAATGAGTGGGTGGTGATGGGAAGCTGCACCCCATGCTGCTTAGTCACAGCTAGGCCTGGCCTCAGTATCACAAATTAGTGAACTAAACGTGAAGTACCTCTACCTCAGATCGCCACTTTGTCCCTTTAATAAAACCAGAAGACATCACAAGCTGTTGAGCAAAGTCAATAAAGAATTAACAGTAGAAGGCCAGGGGGTATGAACAAAGCATTTCCCACAGTGTGTGGTACTGAGTAGGCCCTCAATAAACAGTAGCTCAGGGAACAGAGAAGCCACTGCAAAGCCCAGAGAGAGGGGTCTAGTCCTTCAAGTTCAGTCCGAGAAGAAAGTGTCAACGGTTGTGCTGTATCTGGAAGGGAGAGAGTTTTGTCTTGCTGCTTATGTGACTTAGACACTGAAGACACAAAGATGACGTGTAGATGGCAGTGATCAAAGTCCAAGCGTGAGGGAAGAGTGGAGGCTGGGGTTTCATCAGGAAGCTCCCAATAAAAGGATGTTGTACCCTCTACTCATCCCTGGCTGTCCTCTTCTTGCATCCGCACCTGGCTACCTCTCCGAATTCCAGACATCCCTTTCTCTGGCCAAAGCCCCTGAGGATGGTTACCTTGGGTTAATTATGTGACAAGCTATTTACCTCCTTTCGCTCTTGTGAAATGTTGGCTTGGTCAGGTGTCGTAGGGCCAAGGCTGTACAGAAGCCTAGGAGCCTAGGACCCACACAGCCTATAGAAAGTCACCACTGGCCTAAAGCTGAGCAGTCTTCCCCAGCAACTGGTTTATGAGTGGGCTCATGAGCCCCATTCTGATCAATGAGCTGCAGGAAGAGGTTAATAGCTGCTTCTCCAAGGAAGATACCTTTGCTTTTTATCAAAACAAACAAAGTAATGGGGAGGGGGGTCACTACCTTCTTTTCTTGCCTTTAAATGTAATGTGAGGAAAGATGGCTGGACCTCCTGCCTGCCCCATCTGGTGACCACAAGGAGAGGCAAAGGGATCACAGAGTCAGTAAGAATCAGTCACTTCACTCATGTTGGTTGGGCCTGAATTAATCTAAACATAAACTTCCGGTCTCTAATTTCTTACTGTGTGAGAAAATCAATGCCCCTTTGTTGTTCTAGCCACAGTCAAAAGCACCTTAATTATTATAAATGGGGGACTGAGCTTCAGAACTTCTCATGATCCTGAGGAGGCATTTGGGGTTTTCTGCCGCCACCACCTTCATGGCAGAAGAGGCTGTCTTTAGGATGATGGGTCTGCAATTAGGCTCTTCCTGTTGCAAGACTTCTGGGAGGCATGGTCCCACCACATGCTATCTCTTAACACTCTTGTTTCCAGAATGCCTATTATTTTTAATGTGAGATTTGGCCTCAGCCAACCTTTGTTTAAGCCATTAGAATTTACATGCCTCATGCCTTGCGCTTCTATTGGCTTCTCTTGTTTCTCAATACCCATGTCAGAAGGTTGTTAGGGACACTTTAAAAAAAAAAAACCTAGACGTTGAATTGAAACAAATTCTCAGCATTGGACTTATGGCCACTAGTATCTACTTCCCATCAGCTGGATGGGATTTCAGGGCCTGGTCAGCATGGGGTGTATACATTTGAAATTTCCAAACCGTTTCTTCTTTGTTTAATCTGTGAATAGAGGCTGTAATGATATTCCTTCACTGTATATCATTATTAAGAGTCTTTTGCTTATGTTAAGAGGCCTTATGGAAGGGCTCAAACACAAAACCACTTATTAGGACAAACAGAGCTTTTAAAAGAGTACTATACTCTCATGAATAAACTAGTTTCTGATTGGCTAGAGTTGCAATTTAGCTTTTATCAGTAATTAAGGGCAAGCCACGGAGCAAACTCGTTAGTTGACACCAATTACAATTGGTAGAGGAACTAATGAGTCCAAGAGAAAAGTTATTTATTTCTAAACTTTTGAAGCATAATTGTTGTGTAAATCGGATAGCGCGCAAATCTTTTCCATACGTTTAGGTTGGTAATTGAGAAATAAAATGGTTACCAAATGTACTCTTTGTCCAGTTTTGTTCTGTAGTGGGTCTCTCATGGGACTCTTTAAAGTGTAAGGAAAAGGTGATGTCAATGGCAACGTATTCTGGGCAAACGGAGCCAGGATTAATTAATAGAGATGAAAGGAAGCACTAGACCTTTCCTAACCATCGACTTGCAGTCCCCACAGCAAGATACTTGCTGTTCTGCAGATGGCCAAACGGGGCAGAGGATGAGGCCAGGACCCGGAGACCGCTCGTGTTTTAAAACAAAACAAAAACAGGAGAATACAGAGAATAAGCCTCTGCTCCATCTCGCTTCCAGCACGGAGTTTTTAAAACGGGGAACTCTCAGGAGCTTTTCCCTTTGAAGTTTAATATGTGAGGCTTTACATCAATATAACATTTTAAATGTGTTAAACAAATTAGTCTCTGGTTACAAAAGTTTCAAGACATTTGCCAGTTGCTGTTTAACTAAATTGAATATGTGGGGTGAGGCTGACCAAGCGGTTGTTCATTTAGAGGAACTCACATTTGGAATGATTAATAAATAAACCAGCCTCCCATCGCTTCAACCTCTGTGTTTATTTGAAGGCAATCTACTTTAAGAAGACATTAATATTCTTAGAATTATTATTAGAATAATTGCTTTCACTCCTTTAAGAACACACAATTTTTCTCATTTCCCTTCAGCACAAGCAGCTTTTCACTCAGATAGAAACTCCCCTTATTATTCCCCACCCCCTAAAAAAATGAAGAATAGGAATTATACACTTTTCACTAAGGAATAATTAATTTGTCTCAAGTATTAGAACACAGAATTGTAGAGTGACTTTGAATGGGAGTCTCTGAGGAGTAGCATTGTTTGTTCTGTTCCGTCTTTAATGAGCTTTAGTAAATGGCCGGGAAAAATTACCTCCTTTCTGTAATATGAGAGAGGCGAAGAATGAAGGAAGTTATAGAATTCCCTAAGAGAAAAGGGAACACACACACACACACACTCACACACACACACTCTTGCCTCCTTCACAACAGCGCCTGGTCGCTTAGGAGCACATGGCTCTCCTTAGGACTTATGTGAGGATGAGAGATCTGGTTACTGAGTGCATTAAAACAGAAACCTGTCCCTAATTTGTATTGATTATTCTTATCGTGCCCACTGTTGAATCTGCTGGGGAAACCGTCTGTCCTATAATTCCACGGGTCTGGATATTCATTACACCTTGCAGGACTGTAAGACAATAAGGAGCAGAACTTTAGCTGGGAAGGAGCCACCCCTCCCCCAAAGGTCACTGGATTCCTTAAAAGGGGCCCCCAGATTATAAAGGTCCCACCCTAAAGAAGACTCCTCAGAGCAAATGACTTTTCACAAAGAGCTAAAGGCTTTCTCCAAGGTTCCCACAGGCCTCTAGGCTTCCCCAAGAAGTGGGACTCTTTCTAATCCTAAAGGTCCTCAGGTTTAGCAGTGACCTGGAAGGCAGACTGCTCAAAAGACTGGAGAGACCAAGGTAGGGTTAGCTCATGCTTTCTTCCCACACGTGATGGGCTTCAGGAACCATGAGGCAAAGCCCCTCTTCCTTGCCTGACGATTCTGGAGGAGGCCCAGACAGCAGAAGAAGCTGTACAATAGCAGACAATCCAAGCAGACTTCCCAAGTACTGTCAGGGCTGAGCAAGCTTCTTCTCCATGATCTGCTCTGACACCTTTCTGTTCTCGAACATTCCCATGCCCGTCAGGGAGGCCAGGACTGTCTGTGCCTACATACGTTGCATTGTGTATACACCTTCCTTTCTTCATCAATAGGTTCTGTGCTCAAGCTCTATAAGAAAATAGCAGGACTCAAAGCTGACACTTGGCCAAGTCTTAGAAAGAGATTCCCACTAAAACTGGATTGGATGCAGGAAACTGTGGATAGAATTGTTTTGAATCTTTGGGCAATTTTATTGACCTCCTTGAATGTCAGGAAAGAGTTTTCATTTATAAAAATGAAGTGAATTCAGCTGCTGGTGAACTTTTTAGGCTAAGCAGGTTAACATGTTGGCACCGTGTGCCACTCAGCAAAGGTGTGTTTCCCTCTGTTCACACTCAGATTCAAGAAGACGATAGCAATAGTTT
This sequence comes from Phyllotis vaccarum, assembly GCA_033318265.1. NCBI lineage: Eukaryota > Metazoa > Chordata > Mammalia > Rodentia > Cricetidae > Phyllotis > Phyllotis vaccarum. Next base: position 15,593,479 of record JARWLC010000015.1, on the reverse strand, counting down.
ACAATATAACACGTTTGGAAAAGTTTTTGTGTAAATATTGTCCAAGAGCTGTGAGGACGTCATGCTCTCATATTTATCTCGCTTACAGCAGGAATTATCTCTGTTTCACAGGTGAGGAAGTAAACACCCAAGAATGAGACAGACTTGCACCAAGTCATGTGCAGAGCTCAGACGTAAACATGAGTCCTCTGTCTCCGACTGCCCTACTCAGGAAAGGCTTTGTACCTCTTGGAGACTAGAAAGTGTACACCTTCAATCAAATGGAGCAAACTGGCAGCCTTGGGGCCTAATCAGCCACCAGATGAGTTTTGTTTAGCTGACAACATCTTAAGATTTTGAATTTTTGGCTAACACTTAAAAACATGGAGATTACCTGCAAAAATTTAGATTTACAGATTTTTTTTATAAGCAGAAAGGTCTGGAGCCTTCCTGTCCATGTGAATCCACCAGCAATGAGGTCAGTGTCCAGGAGAAAGTCAGCCACCTCATGTGGAAAAGAGGCTAATGGCAGTGCCTAAGACTGGAGAATCACACCAGGTAAAACAGTCTTTTACTCAGAAGCCGGTCTCACTTAACTGTGTGTATGTGTGTGTGTGTGTGTGTGTGTGTGTGTGTGTGTGTGTGTGTGCATGTTATGAACACATTGTGCAGATCCACATATTTGCTCATGGAGATCATAGGTCAGCCTCAAGAATCTTCAGTTGTTCTATGTTTTATTTCTTTTAGATAGCTGCTCTGGCTGAACCCAGAGCTCACGGATTATCTAAACTGGCTGGCTAGGAACATCCCCATGTCCCTGTTTCTCCAGCTCTGGAATTACAGGTATATAACAGCCCTCCTGTTTTTAACTTGGGTTCTGGGGACCTAAACTCGGCCCTCATGGTCCTGCAGCAGGCAGGGTACCTCATGAGCCATTTCTCAATCCCCACATCTTATTTTTGTTCTACTTACCACTGTTTGCCAGCAACACCAAGGCTGAGAATTTTCCAGAGAGTGACAAACTGTACTTTGATGTGAAGAAATCCAAGATGGAAGGTGTTGTTTTAGTCTGACATGCAAACCTAAAGTTGGTTCTCACACAGGCAGCACAGCCTAACCTGGCATTAATGTCTGAGCTTCTCCAGCCGAGGCGATGAAGAAAAGGTTTGTCATGCCTCACATTTATGATTTTTGAAGCAAACAGGAAAAAACAGAACCTGAGCCGTTTTGTATATGCTTTGTGTCTTTGCTAGAAAGAAAAGAAAGAAAAAACCAGGAGAGAAAAGAGGGGGGTGAAAAGGTGGAGGTTTTGTTAGCGTGGCCTACAGAAAGGGACAGACAGAAGGACGGAATGAAGAGAGGGATCTAGAAGCTTCTTCTAAGCATCAAGGAAGGTGGTTTCTGAGGCCTTCAGAGTAATTCAGATGTGCCATCCCCTCTCGTCGCAACTTACATTTTGTTTTGTTTTCAAAAACTTCAAAGTTTCGGTAGGCATCATCCCCAATTAGAATAAATGTCAGTAACATGCTTGAAGAAAATTTGTTTAGAGATGTGTGTACGGTTGAAAATTGCACATTACATATGCCCCATGCATGATTTTCCACTCAATTTTTAACGATGCGAGGAGGTACATGGTTCCAGATAGATGAGTGAATCTGAATGTATATATCTGGCGCTTTGCACGTTGACATAAACACAGCTGCTTTTATACATTCGAGAACATTTGTGTTTATTTGAATGTGTGATGGGAAGGTCATCAAAATGAACACACTCGTTGTGTTTATTTGATCTCACATCGCTCAGAAGAATACACGCCGTGTTTGAACATGCAGCCAAACATTAGCCTCTCTAAAAGGCAAATCAAACCCCAGAAGGCAATTCCACGGAAAAACCCCACTAATGCTGCATTAATGACAAGATTCCATTAACCAGAGAGCCAGCAAATTTAGTGTTAAAGGTTTTCAATAGCAATTTTATTTCCACTTGAGAAATACACAATTTCTTTCTAATACTTTAACATAGCGCATATAAGTTGTATGTAGTAATACAAAAAAGAGACAGCTTAAGTAGAAGCAACCATGACTTCGAAAGTAGCAAAAGTGTTGGCAAAGTTATATAAGGGATGGCATGAAGTTTTTGTTGTTTTGAGACAGGATTTCTCTGTATAGTTTTGACTGTCCTGGAACTCACTATGTAGACCAGACGGACTCTGAACTCACAGTGATCTGCCTGCCCTGCTACCTAAGTCCTGGGATTGAAGATGTGTGCCACAACTCCCAGCAAGGAATAACATGCTATAATTTTAGTTGCACGAATAACACCTTACAATATGTTTGTAGGGAGTTCTGGCAGTGTCTTAAAGTCTGCATATCCTCTGGATATCCCATTGACAGACTTGGGTCTGTTCTATGGCCAATGACAATGACGACGGAGGTGGTACTAATGTGTATATCACTTCTTCCTCCATAGGGATGTTCTCTCTCCCTCTCCCTTCCCCTCTCTCACACACACACATCTGTAGGGACCGATAGGGCCCTTGACTACATACATGTAAGAAAACTTGCCTTAGCCCTTAAGCAGTGGTGAACGCCAAGCTGACACATACACTTTTGCACAGGTAAAAAGAACAGCATTAAAACTCAAAGCAGACTCTGGAGTGATGCATCCTGCTATGTAGGTGTGACAATATTTGGGGACATGCTTTCTCTCACCTGCTGCTTTCATGTCAGCCAGAGGCCCTTTCTGTTAGGATTCATGCAGTAACTGGGAGAGAGGCCCAGACTGTCGGGGACCAAGGCATCTGCCATTGGAATCCTCAGGGTTCCATTTACAGGGCTTCTTCCCTAAACAGAGCTGAGAAGGGGAGCACAGAAGAGCAAAATGGGGTTTCTCTAGAAAGGAAATAATAGATGCAAGTGTCCAAACAATGAAGAAAAGTGTGTGTTTCTATTGGTTTATGAAACCAATAGCATTACAGCAGGTGATGGTTTAGCTAGAGTCAGAATTCCATTGTACAAGTTAACTAAAGACAGAGGAAGTGGGGGACAGGGACTGTGCTTCCAGGACTCCAAGTATTAGAATTTGCCCACCAGGAAAGACTTCAAAATATGAGAAATATTCCAAGTAAGAGACAGAAAACATTCTTTAAAGGCCCATGCTGCTGGTGTCACATAACATGCTTAACAAACCGTATTCTCAGGTTCTCCATCAGGACAACCACAAAACTTAGCTAATTGAGTTAGGAAAGCTCGGATGAGGCTGGAAGCCATGCCTTGGCTCTCTACTTCCTCTCCACTTGTACATTTTTAAAAATCTCTGCTAATATATGCTTTTATCCACCAAAAATATTATTACTGTATTTCAGAGTGTTTCCCTCTTCGTTTTAACACTTTTTAAAACATGTTTTGGAGATGACATGGAAAGGAGGAGAGGGAAGTTGCATTTTAAATCAAGCAATTTCCCGAGTTTTGAGTGGAAAATGAGAGAGACTACCACAAACCTCCCCTTTGATGAAGCCTCCAAAATAGAAAGGATCAGACTCCACATAGACAAAAGGATTTTTTCTTCTGACTTGGGAGTGATATCTTGTTACACTAACGGCTCCTGACAGTCTTTGTAGGACCCTTCATTTACAGTCTTTTTATGGTGAGCTAGACTCTGCCATTTAAAACCTCACCTTGCCCAATCAGAAAGAGCCTTCTGAACAAGGACGTGAACTAAGATAAGAAAAGCTAAAGCTGATTTAAGTGACATAGGAAGTTAAATTGCTACTTCCTGTTCAAATACAATGTGGAAGGATCTCATTTTCACTTTACAAAATATCATGGGCTTGATGAGATAGCTCAGAGGGCATGACTGCTTCTTCTGTCCAAACCCGAATCTCCAGAACCTATGAAAAAATGCTGGGCATGCAGGCGCTTGCCTGTGACCACAGAGACAAGGGACGGAGACAGGTAGATCCTGAGAGCTTGTTGGCCACCCAGCCTATCCAGAAAAGTGAATTTTCAATTCAGAGAGACCTTCTTAAGGCAATAAAATGAAGAGGGATGGAGGAAGACGTTAGCATCGTGCTCTGGCTTTTACATGTATGTCCAGGCTACGCAGCACACTCAGTGCACAGACTATATAAAAAATATAATACATACAACCTCAGTTTTACTTTGGAAAATACAGTATGTGGGGCTGGAAAGATGGCGCAGTGGTAAAGTTTTTGTTACACCAGGATGAGGAAACTTGTTCAGATCCCTGGTACCCATGTTAAAAAGAGAGAGGTGGGGGGCTGGCGTGGCAGCATTAGGGGTAAGGGAGACAACAGTATTCCTGGAGATTGTTGGCCAACCAGTCTAGCTAATCAGGGAGAGACCCATTCTCAAAAAACAAGACAGAGAGCAACTGAAAGACACTCACCAGCAGCTTCAGACCTACACATACACACGCAAACACACACACATACCCCCCCCCACACCCACACCCACACATACACACACATACACACACACAAACACACACAAACACATACACATACCCACCCACACACACACACCTACACACACCTACACACACACAAACACATACACATACCCACACACACACACACCTACACACACACATACACACACACATACCCCCCCACACCCACACACACACATACACACACATACGCACACACAAACACATACACATACCCACACACACACACACCTACACACACACACATATACACACACACACATACACACACATACACATACACACACACATACACACACGCACATACACACAAACACAATTAATGAAAATTAGTAAATATATAATGTCTGAAGATATATGTATATGAATATACATATATTGCATGAATGCTTGTAAAATACTTTGTTATCATCAAAGTTGTCAGTGCCGATCCTTTTTTATCAACTATACCTAATACTTTTAATACAATGAAGCATTAGTTATATTTAAAATTTAAAATAATTTTTAATTTGTTACATGTTTTTATTTGTGTATGTATGTGGGTGTATGTGTGTGCATGTGTATATGTGTATATGTAAGTGTATGTGTGTGCATGTGTGTATGTGTATGTATGTGTGTGTGCATGTGTGTATGTGTGTGTATATGTATGCATGTGTGTGTATTTATGTGTGTGTATATGTGTATGTGTATGCATGTGTGTGTATATGTGTGCACATGTATATGTGTGTGCACATGTATATGTGTGTATGTGTGTATATGTGTGTGTATGTGCGCGTGTGGAGGGTGTGCTTATGCCACAGCCTTCCTAGAAAGTCCAAGAACAACTTTAGGGAGTCAGTTCTCTTCTACCTTTTGGGCTCCATAAATCAAACTCAGGTCAGCAGGCTTGACAGTAAACACCCTGGTAAGCCCTGAAAGAGATCCCTTTTCCGAGATTCTTATGGATGTTTTCAAAAGTAGAGACTTGATCAGATCAGTTTCGCTCCTGACAATGGTTCAACCTGGGACACAGAGTGATCCTAGAGTCTCTCCAAAAGCACTGAGCCACACTGCCTGGAAATCATTCCCATTCCAGCTTCACAGAGAAAACAAGCAAAAGCCTCGGGGGAAAGCCCACAGCCTCTGAATGACAGTGAGTGGAGAGGGCATGTGGGCACAGGCTCCTTCTGCAGCTCCAGAGTCCTACTGTGTAGGTGATCTAGATGACATTCTATGGTGCGTCAAAAGAGAGAGAGGTTAGACTCAGCCTTCATATTAATAATGAGACATCAATTCAGGGGCGAGCAATGAATCCACTGTGGTGCCCTGCTGGAATGTGACCAAGCTAGATTTGATGAAATTCAGATTCTGGGCCTAAGTAAAATGACCAAGACACCTAGTACATTTCATAGGTATTAGAAGGTCAGGATGGATGGTGATACCACCCGCTCATTCCCCTTCTCAGAAGCCACCGTAGCAGAAATGAACCCACCTTCACCACTTACTAGCTGGGTGGACCTTTCTACTTTCTCAGCATCGTGTGTGTAAAATGTGTAAAACGGGGAGATGATACATCTCATTTGAGAGCTAAAGAAACTATTATAAAAATGAACATTTGAAGCACTTCCTGGTTGTTCCTAAGTATTACATAACCTGTGGTTGCTGCTTTAGTGACAATATAAAAGGTATTCTGTTTAACTTATCTTAAATAAAAGACAGTTATTAAAAAATAAAAATGTGCGTAAGTGACATACTATGTCCCACTGAAACCTCTTAGGAGGAGGCATGCCCTCTGTTAAAATGGAGACTAAATAAATTATTCAAAAGGTATTAAAGACATGTAGCATTACTGAAGGTGGGCTCTTTGAATTAATCCGGATAGAAACAATTTTAAATGGAAAAATCTTTCTCACTTAGTAAATCGATGTAGTTTAAATGTCTAACTGTGAGCTACCCAAATCACCTTAGGTATGCTGACCTACCCATACCAAGAACTGATAATTCCTAATATGGAAATGACATGTGGATTGTTTCAAAGGCAGAAGTGTGTGCTGACTGTTCTGTTAGAGGATCTTATACATCTGGTGGCAGGGGACGGAGCAGATTACAGTCATTGGGGTACAATCTTGCTGTGCAGCATCGTGGCAAAGCATGGCAGACATGAGACTGGCTAATTTACTCCTTAATCCAGCTCCTTAAACGCTTCCTCTGCTTCCCAGTGGGTTTCAGGGACCAAACCTACTAGGATGGGTGAACCAGCTCCTTACCAGGCATCAGGGAAAAAAAAAAAAAAAAAAAGACTGTTGTCCGTGTAGTCCCTGGCTGCTCTCTTCTGTTAAGCAGATCAGTCTTTTATAACAATAATGCCCTAAGACTGTGAATCAAAACTGAGGTTCTGAATAAGGGGAGAGAGGGAACTTTTTAGAACCGAGTAGCCAGAGCCTCCTGAGAAAAGATCGATTCTGCTGTGAGGATCAATGAGATATCTCTGGTTTCCTTGCTTTGGAACTTGGAGCCCAGAGCTTGAGTTAAGAAGAACATTGCAATGTCCCCACCCCTTTTGGGCTTATGATGAATAGATGCTCAAGAGGAATTTCAGGATGCCTGTGCCCCTACATTTATGTTCATAAGGTACCATGCCACTCTCCCTCCTGTGATGAACAATAGCCGTGGATTCTCTCAGTGGGCAGCCTTGAAGACAGGCTTGTCTTCGGTTCTGAAAGCCTGGAACCCAGTGGTAGGCTACTACAGGGGATACCTGAGCACAGACAGTGACTCAGCTGGGGTTTTTTATCTCTGTGAAGAGACATCATGACAGGACAACTCTTATAAAGGGAACATTTAATTGAGGTGGATCCCTTACAGTTTCAGAAGTTCAGTCCATTATCATGATGGTGGGGAGTTTAGAGGCATGCAGGGAGACATGGTGCTGGAGCTGAATGGCCTACATCTTGACTCAGTGGCAACAGGAAGTCAACTGACTGTCACACTGAGCAAAGCCTCAAAGTCTGCCACCACGGTGACACACTTCTCCAACAAGGCTACACCCCTTAATAGTGACACTCCCTTTGGGAGCCATTTTCTTCCAAACCTACGGCACATAGCAAGCATTGGTTCCATGGGCGGCTTCATTCCTTAGAATGGTTTGGAGGGAAGCTTCCTGCAGATGTTTTTAGGGCTTTTCTTGTTTGTGTGTTTGCTTGCTTGCTGTTGCGGATGCTGCTATCTATTCTGTGACTCCAGTGGGAGGTATTATCTTCCTTTTTGCTGAGCCTGGTCAGTACCTGTTTCTATCATGGGACCTCGCTGAAAGTCTTTCTCAGCAAGGTATGACATAGTGTCATGTTTTGTTTCATTTTAATTAAAAAAGAACCTTTTTATTTTAAATAAAAATCACTTTGTTGACATCTATGGAAATGATATAGGGAGACGTGTCCAGCCTGCAGAGCCCATACATCCCAGGATAGCTATGGATGTGGCCCAACATAGTTGCAAAAGGCCAATCTCATGTGACCATATCAAAAGTTTAGCTACTCAGCTGGAATCTTACAGACGAGGTCATACACTAAGGATATCACCAACAATGTTGACATTTCTTTTATTGGGTACCTCTGAATGAGTTTAAGAACCATATGTGTCTGCTGAGGCGTAACATCTCCATGCCTTCCTGTTCTTGGGTGAGTCCTGGAAGCCATAATGTACCTTCCTCTCTGACTTCATCAACATTCTGCCCCTTTCTAGTTTAACTGCCTCACTGAAGCAAGAATCTGTGCAGCCCCTGTACAATAACAACAGTGAGCTCACATCCCTTGCCTTCTTAAATGCACTGTGCTGGGCTCTCGTTCATGGGTTCTCTGGAGACTGAAGGTCTCCTCTTTCCTGGCCAGCAGGCAACAGAACAATACAGCTTGGAGAGTCCACAGCACATCAGCGCAAAGAGAAGACCTGTCACCTGTGTTCTAGAAAGTTCTTTCCCTGTACTTGCTTTTCAGATCTATAGACTGTATCCGAAGGTGCTGAAAAAGTAGCTGTCAACACCACGGGGGTTAGGTCACTGCTCAGCTCTGCCCATCTGACTGTCTAGGCCAATGGAAGGCAGAAGCAAAGGCTGTTCCCCCTGCATCATCCACATTTTCACAGAAACCTATCTCCAAGATAGATAGACAAAGCACCTCAACTATCACTCCCCAGTGTGCCGATGGGGCAGGGGCCTATTCAAAACAAACCAAAACTCAGCTTCTCTCACATCGCCTGCCCAGCATCTGTCTCTTGTCACGTGACTGGCAGACGAGGGCATCTGGAGAAACTGCGGCAGAAAGTTTGAAAGTCTCATTTGTGTTATCATTGTTAGACAATGGTGATTTCTAGCCACTCAACTGGAACCTGTTAATAGGGCAGCATTAAGGAATTGCTGTTGCATTTGAAATCCATTTCTAGGGGGAGTGAGGGCACCATCAGGGACTTTCTCAGGGGGTCATTGAAGTCACTACCATCAGAAAACCAAATGCTTGACACAGCTACCTCAAGGACCCTGCTTACTTTCTTCTAAGTATTTAACAGAAGATTATATAGGGTCCAATAATTCAATTAATTAAGGATAAAATGAAGATGGTGACTTCCTATTTCTTTGGTATTTCTAGTATTCTCATAACCCCTTTTATTCTCTCTTTGTAAATTCTAATAGAAAAATCCTTTTAAAATGGTATTTTGTTAGCAGGGGATATGCCGGCAATGCCACAGTATCTTCCTAAAGATCACTGCTCACATCATTCAGATGTTGAAAATTTTAAATGAAATCAATACTGGCCTATTCATGTCAACAGTACTATCCCTAGCCCCCCCCCCCCAAAAAAAAATACAGAGAGAAATTGCAGCCCAAGTGACTTACCCCATGCTCTTTTCATTAGAGGTCGTGAATTAAATTATTTCTATAATATTGTATCCATCCACAGAAGGTTACACAATATCCGTGCCTGTTACTTCAGCTACACAGAAACCCTGTAAAGATGAATGGGGGATGGAGATAGAACTTAGGAAACCAAGTCGAGAAGGAAGGCATTTGTAAATAATGATAAACCCAGCCACTCACCTGCCAAAACTGCTCCTCAATGATGCCTTTATCATCCTCCAAGAAATGGTAACATCGTCATTCTCATGCATGGCTCCAGATTATTCCAAGAAGGACCAATCTGAGAGGTTCCTCATACCAGTTCACCACCCACGCTTGAGGGAACCTTGAGAGTGTGGGTTGATCTCTTTTGAAGGGACTGGGCTAAGGGGGTCTGCTTCAGAGAAGCTGGTTGTGTCCCTTGTCTGGGATTCAGTAGCAGCAGCTGGGACAGGAAGCCCATTCTCAGCCAAGTCCTCAGGTCCGCACTGATAACACTCCAGGATGTTCTGTCGTTCCAAATGCCACTGGCATTTAAGCAGAGACAGCCAGCGGACTGTGCCGAGGCCCAGCCTAAATCAGTGATCCTGCAGTGAAGCAACTCAGCAGGAGGATAAACTGATTGAATCAATAATTTCAATCACTGCCTATCCCCTGATAGGAACCAGGGAAGATGGAAAGGGTGGGGGAGGGGAACACCCATACCAGAGGGACTGGGGCTGGGCCCAGCCAGAGAAGGAACAAAGACATATCTTGCTAAGGAGATGAGTGTTCAGGGGAAGAAAAATAGTTCAAGTTCACTAAGAAATTGTCCTCACCCAGAAGTAACGTACCATCCATCCACCATCTGACAGACACCTCTTCCTTCAGCCACCAGATCTGAGGACTGTGATTACAATTGGCTGAGAAATGGCTCACAAAGCCTGCTTTTCCCCAGGCCCTTGAGCAGGTGCCCACTGGCCACAAGCCATGAAGCCCAGGATGGAAAGTCCACATGACACTTCCTCAGCTTTGCGGCCATACCTCTGCACCTGTATCAAGACACCTGGCTGTCATTTAGGTTTAGTCCCCTTAAATTAAGGTGGGTTGAATCAAATTGAATTTTTTAATTGGATTCTTCCAGAATAATCTTGTGAGGTGCCCCCAGCATGGCTGTTTTTCTAAGTCTGCTACTTTATGCAGTGGAATCTATGCACAGATGCCAGGGATAACAGGATGGTCTCACTTCATAAGAATGGCTATCTAGTAGATACTTAACCATAGAAAAGCTTAGTTAATTCTCTTGGAAACCTCATGAGACATCGTTATTTATGGTCCCATACAATAGATATGGAACCGTGAGATACAGAGAACAACCATACAGGGCCACAGAGCTAGCTTCTAGCACAATCAGAATGAAAGTCTAAATATGTAGAGCCCCAAATCGGAATTCCTCACTGACAAAGCATTCTGTTCCTTACCTCTACACCTTAATGGCAGAGTGTATTCTCTGCCTGGTGGTCTTCAGTCACCAACCACATATCCAGCTGGAACTTCAGCCATGACAATGAAGCCCAAGGCTCTCAGGATATCCCTGGATTCTACCTATCTTATTCCCTCATATTCTGGGTCTCTTTGTCAAGGTACTCACCATCCCAGACACCTCCAAAAACTTACCTATATCCGAGGTTAGACTCTAGTCCCAGATCTGCCGTGCCTTTTCCTCTGTGAAGCTGCCATTGTTGGAATGCCGCAGGGAGCTGAGATGACAAACAGGGCCGTTGCTGTTGTAGCTCATTCATTTAGAACACTCTGGAAGCCTGTGCTCTTATTCCAAAAATTATAGGTCAGAATTACTGGGCTCTAAATCATGTCACCCAAAGGAGACTTAGAGGAGAGGCAAGTTTCTATCTACCATCCTCCCAGTGGATGACAGAAAGTGTCTCAGTTCATTTGCAAGGTTATAAAAAAAATCATAACCTGATGGTTTATAAACACTAGAAATTAGTTCTCATGGTTTTGGGGGCATCAAAGTTCAAGATCTCGGAGGTTTTAGCTGTGTTCTTCCATGGTTGAGGAAAGGAGGCAGTTGTCTGGGATCTGTTGTATTAGGACACTAATTGATGCCTAAGGGCTTTGCTCTTCTGACCTATCCAGCTGCCAAAGGACTTACCTTCTCATAGCATCACTTTGAGGGGCTGGGATTCCATGTGTTCATTTCAGAGAGACCCAGCTTCTAGCTCATAACAGAGGGCTACTGCAGTCAGTCACAGGACACAGGACCCCACCTAGAGGCTTCTTGGGGGGTGCTGCAATCAACTGAATCTTACTGAGGAAAGAAAAGGTCAGTGAGAAAGACCCCTGAGGGTTTGAGCAGTGGAGAGTGGCAACAGATAGAGTGGGGTCCCGCTACAGTGGCAGTAACTCCCAGCTTTCCTGAGAGACCTTGGAACGTACAGTGCATGCTTCCAAAGCGGAGCCAATGATCCTAATAATGCACTGCTTTCCAAGTCGATTCATTAAAAGATTTTAAGAGCTTGAATGCCCAAGGCCCTGAGTGTGTATCTGGAGATGTGGAGATGAGATACAGTCTTTTACCCTAAGAACCTCAGAACCCTGTGGGGAGACAAACTCAGAAGTGACCATGACACAAAGAAAAAAAGAAAGTGGTGATTAAGGCTAGAGAGAGACGTGTTCACAGAACGCTTTGTAGGCTCTGAGGGCAGCCGATCAAGCTGTCTACAGACGGGGTGTACAGAAAGGAGACCTTAGCTGGGCTTTGAGACTGAGATATAAATGTGCTTCCACTCACAGAATGCTTCCTCTTAATGCCTTTGACGTGCATCCCGCCAGAAAATCATCAGAGCGCCATGGAGAGGGGATTTGCTCCACTTTACAGACAATGAAGCTAAGGAGCAGTACAGACAGGGAACTAAGCCGGCCCACACCCAGAGCCCCAAAGCCTTCCTTCCAGAGGCCAAGAGAATAGCGAGATGAAAGTGAGGTCAGAGTAAAGATGTGAAGCCTGTTTGCACAGGCTGGAGTTCTCTGCTGAGTTTAGGGTGATTCGAGGAGATGGGAGACATGGAGACCATGGGGTGGTGTTGGGTGGGCCTGTGAGCAGGAGCTTTGCAGCCCACCACATGGGCACATGCCTGGTTCAGTCACCCACAGAGCATAGGACCTTTAGTAGGCTGTGCGACCTTTCTATGCTTCTGTTTTCTCACCTATAAATGGGGGGTGATAAATGGCAACCCCCTCATAGACTTGTTACAAGAATTAATGAGCTAAATAAATAGTAATAAATATATACTAGTGGAGAACAGAGCCGGGAGAGCAATAAATACACTGTGTGTTTGTAATTATCATTGAGAGAGGCAGAGGAGACTGACTGGTAACGTGTGTTTTGGAGCTCAATGACCTAGCTGAAGCCATGTGGAAGCTGTGTGACCTTGGTCAGTACATCACAATCCTCAGTTTCTCCATCTATAAAACAGGAAGCGCAGTGGTCACCCCACAGGGTTACCATAGACCTCAATGAGACACTGTTTCCAGAGACAGGAAGTCTGGCTCCAGGTATGAAGCGATTTGCTAACTGCTATTCTGCCCTGCTTCTGCTCCGTGGGTTAGCTGGTTATAGGCTAAAAAGTTTCTTAGCAATCAGTTGTGCAAAGGTCCTCATGGGAAATTCAATAAAAAGTTCAGCAAAGAACTGTAAATTCTTAATTGTAGGGGATTAATAAGGCTTTATTATGGTAAATTTACCTCACACATTATTTAATAGGTCAAAACTACATTTTGTAATTAAAAACCTAAGAAATCATGCATGCTGAGGCTTATAACACACAGATTTAGTCTGAAATAACTAACTCAGGAAGCCATAAAAAAAACAAGGCAGTGTATATAAATCATGGCTTGGAGGGGACGTAGTTTTGAGATCTACTCAGAGTTTATACCAGGTCCCTCAATATAGTTTCATATGTTTTACCATCTGAACTGTCCCATCAGCTTGAATTTATAGACAATGGTTTCAAGAAGAAATAAAAACAGATAGTAATGTAGTGGCCTTGCCACTGCTGGCCCCCAGCCTTGCTTCTCAGTTTGGTGTCTTGCCTCCTGCATGCTCACAGTTCTTGAACAAAGCCTTTAGACTAGATGCTAACCTCACTAACCTCATGTGACATGACAGCTCTGACATTCATTTGCATTAGAGCCAGAGGTCATTTTTCACCTAAATAAAAAAGTCAAAACAGTGGCAAAGTTCTAGAAGGTTCTCAATGTAACCCTGCCCATGTTTCCAACAAAAGACATTGTGGAATGGTACTACAGATAGACAAACAAGACAGACAGACAGACCTGAGGTGGAGAATGATTCCATTACTCACTGTCTCAATAAGACAAACCCTCTGAGAATTTTACAGCTCACATGCATAAGTTTCTAATTTTGTAAAACTAAAAATATATTGCTACTCCTTAGGGTCATTGTGAGAGTTATATAACAACGTAAAGCATGTGCTTAGCAGGTCAGCACTATGTATAACCTATGATTGTTTCTTTTGAAGAGAAAAGAAAGACAGTGAGCGGTGGGCCATGATCAGTTTCCTAATTCTTTGGATTGTCCTGAATCACAATGGGATTTTTCTCTCCTGAAGGGAATGTATCTTTCTGAATTGGGAGACAAAGAAAGCAATAATTTAAAAATTCTATAAGTTATCTAAGAGTGTTGACCTTTGGCATAAAGGTTGAACTTTTATAGTATGTACCCGGCATTCCAAGGAAAAACAAATTGGAAAACAAAAACAAAGTTTGAAGTTATCTTTGGAAAAAAAATCCAAGCAAAGAGTCTGTGGGCTGGAACCCTACTGGGAAGATATATAGCCAGTTGACTTTCTCATTGTTTCAAATCACATTTAGAGGCATATTTGTGCTTGCATTTGCACATACACATATGTTTACATATCTACTTTCAAACCAAAGAACTTGTAATTCTTCATTCATACAAAAAGTTGCTATTTGAGCAAGAAGCAAAATCCCCTCCTGCTGTAACTGCTTGAGGTCAGAGCGACAAAGTCTCCATGGTACTTTCACCATCCCTGGGTTTGCAGCTCTGGTAACCGCAATGTCTGGTGTTAGAAGGATAAGTGAGTCTCCATTTGTCTGACAAGACTTCCAGCTGAGCTGTTCTCCAGTGTCATTCTCTAGGCCATCGCTACCCAGTCTCCTTCACCACTGTCCCCTGCTGCCTGGTCAGTCCCCAGGCAGACACACTTGAATCAGGCTCTCATGGTGTCTTTCATTTATTCATTTTCCCCGAGCAGGGACCTTGACTGCCCACGAAAGAGCCACTGCCCTGCTAGCCTCATGCCTTGTTTCCTTAGGAGAGGAATCTGGATATTTCTTCTTCACTTTCAACCTAGTGACCAGCAGTGTGAGGCAAGATGACCAGTTGCAATTAACAGTTAGAATTTCCATTTCAGATGTATTCTATCTTTGGAGCATTCTGGGAGTTGCTTATGTGAGGCTGACAACATGATTCCAGTCATGGCCTTCGTTTTGGAGTCTACTGGCCAAGTTTTAATCAGATCAGGCTAATTAATACACTCGATATAGCGAGTTTAAACTTGTCAGCAGAGGAGGCAGGGAACACCAAGGATTTGGAGACTGACCATAGCTCCTATAGCGGTGTCCTTGATAAATTCTAACCTTGCCCATTTTCCTCAAGAAAAATGGAAAGTGTTTTCAACAAAAGCAGAAGGAAGCTTTGTCATTAAAACCACCTATGTGAAGGTCTGTGTGCTCAAAACTCTTTAAAATGTAGGCATGAGTACCACAGAGGTGTCTCTTCCAGAGGTAACACACAGTTTTTAGCCCTACTGTACAATTCACCTCATCTGGGAACACAAGCCCCATCCTGGCCTTGAACACTTACTTGGGGCTGGTGTGGAATCTGGCCACTCATTGGCATTGCTGTAATTATGTCGGTCAAGGCCTGTGTTCTTGACAAAGAAAACATTCCTCTTACTCAACCTGAGTAATCCTTAATGAGTCCTTGTATCTTGTGATAAATTTCATAATTATTCAGCCCCTACCACTAACACCGAAATTCATCAGTCAAAGCAAATTAGCCGAGATTCATTAGAATAAGACATCTAGTAGGCACATGTACTTTATTAGCCTCTTACACCAATAGTTTTAATTAGGTACATATTTCACAGCTCTCTAGCTACCCCAGTGAAGGGCTGCCTTTATCTCTTTTATTTACAGTAACAAGCTATCAAACACACACCACCATAATTAAACTTGGATATAAAAAAAAAACTTGTTTTATTAATGGCAGCCTATTCTAGCCTTGAATTTCTGAAACCTGCACTAGACAGATATTTTTATTAATTAAATAAATACTATTCAATTAAACTGAAAAGATGGGGTGATGCACTTGAGGGGGTGGTGAGCTTGATTTAAGAGTGGGAATAGATTGTTTTCTCTCCCTTCCTTGCTGGCTGACGATTTCCTCTATCTCACCTTCAACAGAGGGAAAAAAAAAACCCCTATCTCTTCATCAGATATTTTAGTGATGAGAAAAGTGATTAAAATCCAGAACATTTTTAAATTATTAATAAGGAATTTAAATGATGTTATAAAAAGGGAAATACTGGAGAAAATGTTACACATTCATGGAATTTTGGCTCATGCATAATAAACAGTTGAAAACACTACTTCTACCTACCCGAATGAAAGAAGACTCCCCAAACTCTCTTCTGCCAGGGTAAGGGAGTCAATAAATGACAAAGGGCGCCATCTGCTGGCTCTCCACTTACACGTGTAATTCAGAGCCTTGTTGGAGCTGCCAGTTTGTAGGTTGCTTGAAATGAAATAACTGTGTACCTATTGATGCTTGCACTGACTTCGACAAGGTAGAATTCTTAGAAAGAGGATGCTTTTGCTTGGGAAGTCCCACTCAAGGGCTTCAGGCAAGACAATGTTGACTGAGGGGGACTTTCCTATTTTACACACTGTCAATTGAACCTTCTTGGAAGTGCATGCACCCAGAAAGCCACAGCCAGATTCTTAAAAGGCGCATGGCCTCAGAGCCACACCATGCAAATCACACATCCAAGCAAGGTATTCATGTATCACACAGTCAAGCAATAGCTGATGTTATCAAGCACCCCTGGACCAAGTAAGTCCTTGGTTTGCTGAAGCATAGCAAACCATAGAATTCTGGAAAGCATCTGCCTCCTGTCTCCTGCAGATTTGTAGCATCATGGCCACTGCTCCTTAACTCCTGCTCTGCGCCACCAGCCTTACTGTCCTTTCCTGATCCGATCTTAATTGTTCATGCTCAAGACCCTCTCTGAGGCTGTAATGAAGTTAATGACATAATACCTTAACAGAGATGATCTATGGGTTAATTTAACCAGTCAGAAGGATATGTGCACTAGCTTTGAAATGGTATCTCTTAAAAATTCGAATCCCATGTTGATTATCTTAACATCTGCATAGGGTCTCTGTCCCTAACCCTAGTCAATCTAACCTTTCTTAGACTGCCAGAACCTTTCTAGACTCCACAGTAAAGGGGCCCTTCTTCCTGGCCATATTTGGGGTATAAAATGAGGTAATAGATCACTTTAAACATTTCTTTAATATGGTTATATTTGTTTGTTTTGGTTTTAGAGATAGGGTCTCATAACTTACTATATAGACAAGGCTAGCCTTGAACTCATATAAATCTGCTTGCCCCTGCCTCCCAACTACTGTGATTAAAGGCACGTACCACTACAACTTATATTTCTTATAAATGGCAAGTTTCATGCATTTTCTGAATTTATACCAAAATTAATTTGTATTTTATAGGTTATCAGTTGGAGACAACTGGGAATAAAATGGTGCTTACAAAGTTTGAGTACACTTATTTTGCTTCTGCCCTTTCTATGAAGTAAGCCTCAGAAAGCCTCTTCCAATAGCACAGCTATGAAGAGAGTTTGCCCCTACTACGATACCAGATTTCTAAGTATACTCCATATACTGTGTGACAGACACGTGTGGGATGAATTTGTCTTCTTCAGGACATATATTACCTAAGAAAATCTTCAGAGCTGGCTAGTGATTAAAGTATCTGAAATACATGTGTGAGGACTGGAGTTTGGATCCTCAGAAACCCAGATGAATAAGTGGTGAATAATTTCTACCCTTAGGTAGAGACAGTAAATCCCCAGAACAAGCCAACAAGCAAGGCATGTGGATCTGTGAACTCTGGGTTTGATGGGGAGACTGTACCTCAATGAGAAGTGTGGAAGAGCAATTAAGAATGATTTCCAATAACATCTCAGGGTCTCTACATGCACTTGCAAATACACATGTGTAAATGTACACACACATGCACACACAAAAAAAAATGGAAAAAGAAAATAGCAATCCCTATGAAAACCTTCCTATTTAAAAGAGTCACCCTCCCCTGAAATCCACCCTATGATGGGCAAAACTCCTTTTAACCAGTTTCCATACAAGGGCTCTGCCTTCATACTTAATAGAATTCTATGTCAAAGGCCACAGGTAACTATGCTGTGGCAACATTGGTTCTGTGTGCAGTGGTTAGGTACCAGCCCATCCTGGTGCAGGCAGAGATCTGTCAGTCCTGGGAGCTAGAGACTAGTGCCTCTCCCTTCCAACCATATGGTCCCCAAGCCTCTTCTCTGCATGCTTCTTCATTCTTACCCCCAAATCCATCTTTTATATCAGTTGTCAGAGGAACAAGAGGAGGGCATGAAGTACTACTCAGGAAGTAGCTGTGGTGATACACGCCTGCAATTCCAGCACTCGGGAGACAAGGCAGAAAGATCAAAAGTTCAAGGTACTACACAGGGCCTCTTCCAGAGCTCACAAGAACCACTTCCATCACAAAATCTGCTTAGCATACCAGAGGCACCCTACACAGCCCAGAGGCACACTCAACCTCTCCACTGCCCAGGAGTGGCTGCACACACTCTCCTGGCAATACTTAGCCTCCTTCTCCTCTGCCCTTGGGTGGACTCCCCTTTCCTCACTTTCCCAGAGTTCTAAGGAACTCTACACTGCACACCCTCCCTGGAATGTCTAACCTACCCATTGCTCTGAAAGGCAGGCAGACCCTCTCAGACCCACAACTCTGACCTTTCATGTGATGGAAGAATTCTTCAGCTCTCATTTCTTATGTGCCTATTTGCTCTTGCACAGCACGTCAAGATGCTCAGAATGGCCCATCTCAGCACTCAGCCTGGCCTCCCTGGCCTAGTGCTTATTTATTGAATGACATCTCCATCCTGGTGTCACAGGTTATAAAGATGGTAGCCTCTGACGGCTTCTTGAGCACCCATCATAATCAACCACCCAATTGATGATGTGGGAATGTCTTTCTGTATGTTGTAAATATCAATCTTTAAATAAAGGAGCTGCTTTGGCCCTTGGTGAGGACTATAGAAGAAGTAGGTGGGGAATCAGAATAAATTTAAAAGGGGTGGGGGGTAGAGTCAGAGACAGATTGAGTGAGCAAGCCACCAAAAAAAAAAAAAAATGTAAAGAACACAGGTGAGCCACAAGCCACATGGCAGACAGATTAATAAAAATAAGTTGAGTTAAGATAAAAGAGATAACTACCAATGTGCCTAAGACATAGGCCAAACATCATAAACTTAATATAAGCATCTAAATCATTTTTAGGGACCTAAGCAGCAGTAGGCAGCTAAGCAGTCTAAAATGACAAGTCTTTAAGTCTAGACCTCTGCCAAACGAGGCCTAGAGACCTCATTATAATAGATTATGGGTCAGAGTTAACCAACACCTACTCTGTATCATTTTTACTTTGCCACATTTGCTACCTTCAAAGCAGTCTGCCATCTCTCCAACTTTGGACGCCC
Organism: Phyllotis vaccarum; assembly: GCA_033318265.1. Classification (NCBI taxonomy): domain Eukaryota; kingdom Metazoa; phylum Chordata; class Mammalia; order Rodentia; family Cricetidae; genus Phyllotis; species Phyllotis vaccarum. Next base: position 15,574,291 of record JARWLC010000015.1, on the reverse strand, counting down.
TCCCTACCAGTTACTTTCCTCATTGCTGCAACAGGATGTCTTGACAAAAAGGCAACTTACAGGAGGAAGGGCCTATTTAAGCACACAGTTCAAGAGGACACAGCCTGTCCTTCAGGGACGGAGGACATGGTGGCAGGAAGGTCATATTACATCCAGAATCACGATCAGAGAACAATGAAAGACAATGGTCTGGTAGCTTTCTTCTTTCTGTAATCTGGAACTCTAGCCCAAGGACTGGTACCACCCTCATTTAGGTCAGAATTACAGTCTCATTCATCCTGACAGATGTGCCCAGAGATTCGTCTCCAATGTGATTCTGCATACCATCAAGTTGGCAATCAATATAAACCATTGCACTTCCTCACCCAAAAGGCTGCATTCAGTAGATACTGAAGTGTTTGCACCATCCTGTATGTTAGCTGCTAGCTATATGTGGCTGCTGACACTTGAAATGTAGTTAGTGTGACTAAGAGACAGAATTTTAAACCTTAATTGGGTTAAATTTAAATAACCATGTATAGTTGTTAACTATTCCATTGGACAGCAGAGAATCTCAATTTAATTCAGAGCCCCATGTCCTATTAAATTTTCTTCATCTTTGATGCATCCCTGACCCCAAACACGAACCCTCCCCATTTCCAAACCATCACTAAACATGGAAACCACTGTGGCTGTGGAGATGAGGTAAGAGTGTACTTTTGATAATCAATTTAACAATCACTTTCCCATTCTTTCAAGAATTCATTTCTCATTCCTTCGGGTGTGTGCTAAGCGCTGCACATGTGAAAGTAGACCATGTTCTTGCTGAAGGGTTCACAATCATTCTTTCTTCCTGAAACCTTAAACACCTCTATTTTACACATAAGCCAGGTCCTAAATTCTTCTTCCTAAAAAGACACCAGTAATATTGAATTGGGGCCACTCTAAGTGGTTCATTTCATCTTAATTACCTCCTTAAAGACCCTACTTCCAAATATAGATACAGTCTAAATTCTGGAGATCAGGACTTCAACAGATGAGTTTTGACAGAGACACAGTTCAGTCCATAATGCCATGCCACCTTAAGGGCAAACACGGTACAGCTTTGCTCAAAGTCAGTGGAGAACCCTGACTTTGTACAAGCTTAAAACCATGCCAAGGGGCACAAGCGCACCTCTCTCACAGAATCATTCCTGGAAGAATGGCTTCTCCTCTTTCTTCAGAAGCACAGAAGACTTCCCAATATAAGGCACTAAACAGAAAACTGTGCAGTAAGTAACAGTCTCCCAATGACATCATCAACTTTTGCAGTAATGGTTGGAATAGGTCCTTATTGGTAACCAAAATAATAATAGTAGTAGTAATAATAATGATCTTAAAGTAAATCAGAGTACCAAAAGATGGGAGAGAAAAAATACTACTAACCATAACTTCACCTTCATTAATTTAAGAACATAATAATAAAAACCCAACTCTCTAAATGATATTTAAGACTAGTACATTTTCTGTCTTTCCCATTGACTACTTATTTATTATTCTCATTTTTCCTTTTTTGTATTTTTTAATTGCTACTATTTTTCTGTTTTATTTATTCCAAGGACATTTTCTTTAGAAACAAGACAAGAGCTAAAAAGGTGATTCAGTAAGTAGAACGCTTGCCACAGGAGCATGAGCACCTGAGTTTAGATCCAATATCCACACATGGTGTGGCAGAGTGCACCTTCAATCCCAATGCTGGAAGATTCCTGGACCTACTTGATCAGCCAACTTTTTGTCTCTCTCTCTCTCTCTCTCTCTCTCACACACACACACACACACACATACACACATACACATGCACCTGCATATATATATATATCATATACACAAATAAATATACCACACACAAACTACGTATCTCTCTCACTCTCTCTCTCTCTCATGCGTGTGTAAATATTTTTATTGTTTTCAAAACAGAGGTTCCCTGTATGTAGCCTAGCTGTCCCTGAACTCGCTCTATAAACTAGGATGGCCTAACACTCAGAGATCCACCTACCTCTGCCTTCCAAGTGCTAGGATTAAAGACGTTCATCACCACACCCAGTACCGTAAATATTTTTTTTAAGAGAGATTATATGCAGGATGACACCTGGCACCCTCTGCCTAGAAACCTCTTTTGCTCTTGTGCCCTAAAACTTAAGAGGTATTTCTGCAACAAAGGCTCTCCGAGGCCGTTTGACTCCTTCTCCAAAAAGAGAGGAGTAAAGAAGGCATAGAGAAGTCCTAAGAAGGGTTTGCTCATCTTACTAGCTAGCTGCTGAGTAGACCGGAAGCCAGATGGATGACTAGGGACCATGTGTTTCTCTGCATTCCACAAGGCTTCCTTGTTCTCTGAATTCAAAGTTCAGAGATGTCACTACCCACCTAGAGGAAAGACCTCAACACTGTAGACAGTTCTGTACTAGAAACTGTCTCAGCGATTGCCAATGACCCCTCTGTCACAGCAATAATTTCCTCATTTTCCACCCTTCTTATCTAACAGGACTGACTAGAGGCAAAAATCTATATAAGCATCTCATATTTTCAATGTGTAACAGACCAACTGGGCCTTTGGCATATGAAAATTCTATGACCCAGTCCAACAGGAAGGACTCAGACATCTCTTTTTATTCATTCAACATATATCCAGTATTATCTAGCTTTAAAATTGGAATACAGAATCTGGTTATGGCACCTTCATATTTCCTAATTAATTGCCGGAAACTCCTCATTAGTAGTTCATCCCAATGTCTCTTTCTCGCACCTTGCTCCTTGTCTAACTATTTAAGAATTCTAGATTTTCACACAGCCAGACCTGAGTGTATAAGCAGTTAGGAACTACAGAAGCCTGGTAAGTCCAGTATTCCTGTTTCTGTGTCACAACACAGTGTGGAATATGGGAATCCACACAGCAGAGCCTGTCAGGTCAAACTGATTCTCTAGAACAGAGTCATGGCAGGTATAGACCTTATACAGGCTGGCAAGGCTTCTCTTGAGATGGCAGCAACAGGTGCCTGAAGCTTCGCTGGCCTCAACTTGCAGGTCCCAGGGCCAAAGTTTTCTACTCATAAAGCTGGGTATTAACAAGCCTCCGAGATAATAAATGGTTTTAGTCCTGTTGTCTACTTTCTTCTAGCATAAGGAGAGACAAACATCTCCAACACTCAGAAGACTAGAATACATAGAGTGTTGGTGGTTAAAATAAAATTAAAAAGCACAAAACAGCTGACCTTCAAAGGCAGATCCCTGGGAGGGAGCAGAGACAGTGCTTACGGATTCCTGAGGTAGCCGGCACCAGAACCAAGGCCACCTCTGTCCTCTGATGCCAAGAATGTATCATGCACAAGAGCTATAGGGCTCTGAAACATGAGTAACTGGAGCTTGAGTGTCAGCATGAGCCTCGGTCATTCTTCTCTGGGGGACTCTTATTTTCTTCCGCAAACAGACTACCATGATGGGAAACAAAACATGATCCCCAAAGCTCTCAAGTCCAGCATCGAGGAGGTGCCACCATCAGACATCAGAAATGGACAGTCTTCCCTGGGTTCCAATTTACAAAGTCATAGATAATTATTCTGATTGGCCAGTTTTGAAGTCATTGTCCACTTCTAGGCCAATAAAAACCATGGCCAAGGCTTAAAGAGGAGATAAGCTCATGTCACCCAGAAAAACGTAGGAACACCTGACTTAGTACCAGTCCTGGAGAAGGGGGCATTGTGAACCAAGAATTGTCCCTGAACACCTAGGAATGGAAGGAAGCTGTCCATTCATTAGAAGTTACATGCCAGTTTCTAAGCTCTAAAATATTGGCTCAGAGTAGATAAGACTGTGTACCTACATAGATTTGCTAGTGGTTTTTCTAGTCACCAAAGAATTAAATGGAGTAATAAGTATAAATTACTTCTATATGTCTAGCCTTTTGCTAAGCACTGGAGAAAAGGGGACAGGAACGGGGATTTGGAGAGAAGTTTGAATGTTTGCCCTCTGGAAGCTTAGTCTCTGCTGGGGCACGTAGGATACAGGTGGATCCTAGAGATCAACCAGTTCCAGCAAATTCCTGGGAGACCACATACAGAGAATTGGTTGATGGAGAGGACAGGCCAAGCTCCGAGCTCCTTCTTTCCATCTGGAATATCACTTGACAAATCTATTCTGCTTAAAGGATGCTATATTAAAAAACAAAACAAAACAAAAAAACCAAAAAAACCCCCCCAAAAACCAGTGTTTGGAAAACAAACAAAAAGCAAAGGGCATGTGTTAACTGCTAATACATGGCAACTCCCTTGCTTTGCTCCTGAAGATTCCAACCAAAGCCCAGGAGATCCACCCAGCACAAGATGCAAGGCTCACAGCTGTCAGAGATCTGGTTGATGAGGCAGGCAGCCCCTCCCCTCTCCTCCAGACCCCCAGGCTGCTGCCCTGCCACCAACCCTTAGGCCTCTTGCATCCCACAGCCAGAGGGAATCACCAAGAGGGCTGATGTGGTCATTTGGAGAGGGTGGCTCCCTCTGTTAGGCCATTCACTGGTATCCCAGGTGGAGAAGGTGGACAGGAAGAGAGGAAGGCAGAACTGACAGCCAGCACACCTGAGGAAGTTGTAAAATAGAGCCACATGGTGATTGGAAAGCAAAGGTTGAAGGGGAGCAAACAAATCCAAAGGCCCTGCTCTTTCAGTATATACGACCCTCCATTGACCTCTTAGGAAAATGAAGTTCACTTTAGAGTTTCTCTAAGATGCCACTCCCTTTCTCTTTTCTAAAGAACTAGTCAAAAGCCTAACTTTTTTTTTCTTCTTTTTCTATATTTTTAGACAGCCTCACATAGTTAAGGATGACTTTGAGTTTCTGGTCCTCTTCCTTCTACCTCCTGAGTGCTGGAATTACAGACATCCTCCACAATGCCCAGTACACGCAGTGCTAAAAACCAAACCCAGAGCCTCTTATGTATGAAACACTCTACTACTGAGCCCTGTCCCCCACGGCTCTGGACAGGTGTTTATTTGGGTTTGTGGTGGTGGTTGAGGATAAGGGTCTGGTGCAATAGGGAGAGAGTAGGATGAGACACGGTCCCCGAAGGAGATGCTCAGCAAATACCAGTGGGCACACAGAGCATGAGTCACTTGGACACAGTCCCTTCTGCCTTTCTCCCGGATGTTCAAGAAGACGTGTGAATTAAGAATTGCCGAGTTTATAGCAGTATCTCATGGGCTGTAAAACTTAGCAATGCAGTCTTAAAAATCGCCACTGCCTACTGAAAATCCATTAAATTTCATTCATAGTCCAGAAGCCGGGCTTAAGTATTCTGCAGCGTCCCCCCTCCCCCACTCCCCGACTTCTTTGCTTGTCTTTCCATCCCTTCTAACTTTGTCCCAGAAAAATCTCCAGGGAAATGAAATGAAGCGGTTTCCCAGATTCACTTTTCAAAATTAGTCCTGGGCTGGCCTTCAACAAGGCAAACACATTCTGTGCAGTCATGGGAGAGAATGGCACAGCATTCCTGAACTGGAGGCTTAGAGCCATGAAGCCAGACAAGCTGAATGGGCTGAAGACAGAGGTGTGCATTCTGTTGTAACTGCTGCCTGCAAGGTATCCTGAGGCATAGACTTCTTTCCTTTGCCCTCTGGCTAGTCTCTGCCCATTCCATATCTTGGCAGTGATGTATGTTTACAGTCCCTCCTTGGATCTGGGCTGGGGAACTGTTATCCAAAACCACAAAATCAGGCCATGCTTTTGCACAAAAGCCCAGAGACTGTCACCAAAGTCACACAGTTCCCCCATTGAAATGTCCCCTTCTCAGAGTCTTGAGATGGTGTGAGCTTTCTTAACACAGAAGCTGCTCGCCATGGTGAGTCATCCCATCAGAGGGTCCATCTGTAAAAGCTAGACCTTGCCAAGGACTTGACTGAACAATTTGCCTGGAAATGAAGAAATCCCATTCTAAATCTGCATATTCATCATTCTGGAAAGATAAACACAGTGTGAGACTTAACTAAAATATTTAATAGTCAACATTTAATAATTCCCCGATCATATGTGGGACAAGCTCTCATACTGCGGGTACTACATGCTCATACATACGTAATTATGCAGGCGGTGTTCAGGATAGCTCTCTTTCTTCTTCATAATAGATGGTCTTTCATTGAAAGTGGGTTTCAACAGTTGCCCGAGAGAATAATGCCGACTCTGCCCTGGCCTTATAGTCCAGAAGCCAAGGTATTTAAGTATCAGTGGAATGTCCTGCATCCAAGCTTTTCTTGTCTTCCCATCCTAAAAGTTATCTTTACTCTCATTTTTTTTCTCCCTAAAAGCAAACAGCAGTAAAACAGCTGCATGCATTTGAATTCTAGTCAGATAAGAACACCTTCAGAAGTAAGCTCATGTCTAAAACAAATCCTCAGGCTTTGGCTTAGCTGCAAAAGATGGCATCATCCCTGGAAAAATGAAGCTTGTTGGAGTCAAGGAAGACATTTTAAGAGGCAAGTATCAGTGGAAGCCTCTTCTGACAAAAGCGTGGATTTCTTCTTTGCCCATTTATTCTGTTATTTTGTTTCAAGAGGTGGCTGAGTGGTGGGTTGTTGAGACAGGGTCTTGCTACATAGGCCAGACTGGCCTCAAATGCAGATTTCTCACCTCTGCCTCACAGCTCTGAGATTACAAGTCCATGGTATCACACCAGGTTCACATGGCCTCTTTTTATTTTATTTATTCACAATATGTTTATCAATATTATTTTGCAATACTAGGGTTGGGAGGTGTTGAAGCTAGACTTTGTACATGTTAGGCAAGTTCTGTGCCACCAAATTCTATACTATTCCTTTTATTTATTCTTTACTATGAGGCAAAGTTTTACTAAGCTACCTCAGCTGGCCTCAAACGTGTGATCCCCTGCCCTAGTTTCATGAACTACTGATATTACAGACCTGCATTACCAGGACCAACTCCAAGTCTTCTTTCAAGCGTTTAAAATAGAATAAATGTAAGGGCACTCTTTGCAATCAACCTCTGTAGACTCCACAAATGCCACTTTTTTTTTTTTTTAAATCGCACAAGAAATTAACAAAATCTAAACCAATCCCTCTTGCAAAGACATTATTCAGTGGTAACAAGTCCCAATGTGAAGAATCCAGGTTTCCTTCTGTCTAATCATATGGCCATTTTCCCAACTGTTTCACACATGCTAATGGAGTGTGACAAGCAAAACACATTTGGCTCAGTAGAGGGTCCAACATGAAATGGCTCCACAACGACAAAGCTCTAATCATTTTTCCCTAATCTACCACCGTTGGGGGGAGGGGGTGTCTTCCCTGCCATGAGTGATTTCAGAACACTGATCTGGGCAGACTTGACAGATTCTTTATCAGTGTCAAAGTCTTTTGTGGTCAAGCCCAGTAACGTTAAAACAAAATGCCTAGTAGATAGCAGATATATGGTGGCATTATGGAATTCCCTCCCAGCCCTGCTTTTCAGTCAGCCTATGAAAAGAAAAATAGAATAAGGCAAAAATCAAAAGGAAATGCAGCAGAAGTCTGGGCAGTTATGTTTGTGTGTGTGATCCAGACAATGCCAATGACATGGGTGCCAATTGCCCTTCCATTCATGAGAGTTGCCAACAAAGAGAGCAAAGATCTAGGGGGAGGGGACTGAATCTCAATGATCTTTTAATTTCAGGGAAGAGGATAATAATGCGGAAAAACAAGGGATCCTGCATGTGCATAGGAAGAGCCACAGCACACAGACATGCCCTCTCTTGGCAGTTTTGCTCATCAGGTTTCCTCGCGAGTTTCTCAGTTGACACACACAGTTCATCTTTACTGACTTTATCAACAGTCCCCAAAGCTAACAAATAGAGACCACCTCAGAAGAAACAGAGTCCATGTGTCTCTGAGCAAACTCCCAAGTCTTTGAAACAGTGGAATTTGTTTTCTCTCAGTGGAAAGACTTTGTTATGCCTTTTATGAGGCACTTCTGTAGTCCAGCACAACAGCTGTGTTGTGGAGAACCCTCGTCTCCATTTATCACATGGTTATTCCTCAAACAGAGCCTTAAAGAGCCCCTCATACGTAAACCTGTGAGGCCTAAATGTACATATGAAGAAAGTGGCCAACTCGTCCCTCTACCTCTCCACCAAATAAGATATCCCAGCCACTTGTGGGATCTGAATTGAGCCAGACCAGAATTTCAGAACATAACTACCCAAGCAATACTGAATTCAAGCAGCTCTAGTGCCTTGGAGAAACCAAAGGTTGGAGATGGTAAAATTCTCCACACAGTGGAAGGAAGGGCTCTGCTCGGTGAACTCTAACCTGGAAGTGTTACTTGTTACACCATAAGCTAGAAAGTTATGAGGAAAGGACAATTTGCACTATGCATCCTGAGTGCTGGCCTTTGGATGCTCTGGATTAGGAAGCTAATGGCTCTAGCTATTTCAATATTTTATCTGAATTTTTTTTCTTATTTGTTCTAATTTAGAAAGTTAGTGTCTTAATGTAATTGAACTCAGTGAAGCTAAAAATGTCCAGACATTTTTAATAAGGTAGCTTTCAGAATTAAACTTTAAGGTCTATTTTTTCTCCCAAGTAGGCACTTAACTCCCCTTAGCACTAAACACTGAGAATATATATACATACATATATATGAGAATATATACACACATATATATGAGAATATATACATACATATATATGAGAATATATATACATACATATATATCTTTGTCTCTTTGTGCTGAGCTCGGGGGGGGGGGTAGAAACAACTGTGGGTAAATAAAAGAGGGAGAGTTATAGGTTCATTTACAAAGATGAAATCAACAATTAGGGAGCCCAAATTCCAGGGAGCATCCACCTTTGAAAAGCAAGATGAGAAGAAAATGTTGAAACCATTTTGAATAATACCCCAACCATGGTTTCCTGCAAAGTCTGTTTCTCCTCTATCCCAGGCACATACATTAAACCTATTTTATACTTGTTATGGACATAATGATTCTAGACAACATAAGAAAATTTTATGATTTTTTTCTTATCATTTTTACTTATCTTCCACTGAGCCAATTTATGCAGCTTAAACCATTGCTAAAGAAGATGCATCAAAAATTGTCCGTAATCATGACAAATAATAGCACAAAATGTTCGAGAGAAGCTGCTTTCTTATCATATTTTCATTAAAACATCTTTTCACCTGCCTCTCTTTTCCCACGTCTGGAACTTGCGTTGTAATCAGTCTTATTAACTGAGAGCATAAATATGATTTATTATGGTCTGATAATGGAAGCTACGTGGACCCAGAGAGGGGCTATATTGTCCTCTGATGAAATAGCTCTCTCAAATGGAGAGCCGTATCATGAGAACATGCAGAATGCAATGAGTGATTATTTCCTCGGGGTGAGTGATGGAGAAACCTGACAGAAAATCTCCTTGTTGACCATGACAGCCACACAGGGTCCCCAAACCTCCCCGAGTTTGACAACCTGCAGACACTTTTGATGAACTGTATTCTTCTGTCAGAGACAGCCTGTCTGTGAGGAGAAAAGAGACCTTTATCGCCGAATCGACTATTATTGTCTTGATCTTTCATAAGCAATCACTAATGCACATGAATATAATATCCTTTCATCGGAGAGCCACGCATAATAGAAATGTAGTTAAAGGACCCTCTCCCCCGTTATGTAAATGTCCTCACACCATAATTAAGAGAGATGGCTTGTGACTGATAGGGAGGGAAGAGTAAGCAGATTGCTTCAGCGTTATCTCCCTATTTTAAAGACTTCAACCTGAGGCAAATAGCATTTATGGTAGATATACAGAACTAGGTCAATTTGAAGTCTTGGGCTAAAAGGAAAAATAGTTTTAAATGTGATGTTACTGTTATACTTTTTATTAAACATGCAAATGGCAGCTGGTTTTCAGCCAAGAGTGATTACTATGCTGATAGGCCTTAGAAGAAAATGAGTATGCCTCTCAAAATCCCTGTCTGGGTTACTACAAGAACAAAGACCCATTAATAAAGAATACACTTGCACAAATGGGTCCTTGAGTCCAAAGAGAGGTATCCAATAAGCTCCCCACTTACCCATCTCCAAGAGTCTAAATATGCCCCCCACATATATGCCAGTACATTTTTTTTTCAATTAATAAATATATTTGAAGGTATAATGCCTGCACTTATTAAAATGTGCTCTTTTGTGGCCCCTGGGAGCTGTCTCCATTTATGAACTGTGAAGGATAGTGGAGTTTTTTTAATTTGGTGGCAGAAGTCTCCCCACCTCCAAGATAAAACCCAAGCCACACTCGCAAGAGCCAGTCCAAGAAGGCCGACAGCCTGATGCTGGCCAAAAAGAGAAAAAGGCATCACCCGTAAACATTTGATCCACCCTCAGCAAAATACAATGCTTAATTTTTCATTAACCTCCTGACATGTGGACTCCGAGTATCCCCCACACCATCCCTTAATGGGTTTTGCTTTGCCAATTACTAAAGAACATTCCTCAGCACTGGTGCTGAAGGGTTAATCATTAGTTTCACACCACTGAGTGGTCAGAGTTTGAAGAGCAGCCCCTGAACCCAAAAGGGTGGATGGTGGGAAACCAGAGTCTGAGGAGAGCTCTCTGAAAAGAAATCAGTATACTACAGGTATTGCCCTTCCCGTTCCTCTCTTGGCAAATGGACTTGAGGTGATCTGAATATTATACACAAGCACAGGCGTGTGTATGTACCTGTACATGTACATGGTGGGGCCCAGAACAAATCACCACAAACCATCCATCAAAGGTGGATCAGACCAAAGGAGTTCATTCACATGTAGTATACAGTCTCTCTCTCTCTCTTTCCCCTCTAAGTGATGACTTTCCCATGAGGATAAAAAGTGTGCCGTTTCAGAGGCAGCTGGGTATGAGAAGTGTTTGATCTCTCTTAAGAGATACATCTCTGACATTCTGCCAGCTCCGATTATCAGTATGAATGGAGCTAAGAGATGGTATGGGTAGATGCAACTCACAGATATGCTTCAAACTCATGTTGGGTCTGTATTTTAGCTTGTTTCTGAACAAAATGTACCATGGCAATTAACAAACAAAACTGATTGGATGTTTCCCCTTCTCTTTTATGGTCAATCTTGTACTTGTCAACAGAAAGAGGAGATTGTCAAAATACTGGCAACAGGGGAGAAAAAAGGCAGAAACAAAGTACTCAGTCAGCAAACTAGATAATCTGTCCCTAAATAACCAAGGAGAATTTAATTCTAAAGGTAATGTTAAAAGACCATGAGAGTAACTTCCATCTTCCAAATGCACCGTTTCTCCTGGCCCCAAGACAGCTAACAGAAATACAAACACCCACCAAAATCCACAAGAGAAAAAAGTGGATCTGGCTGCCCAGCCACATTTTTTTTCATCTCGTCTATGCATGTTCTAGGTTGACTCACATTCTAGGAGAGGTCCAAGCAAAGAGGGGAATGGGAAGTGGGAAGAGTATCTTAGCTGTGGTCTGTGCGGTTGAGAGTGGCAGGTTTCCCTCTGCTATGGCCCGGAACTGTAGAAATCCACGTAGCTCATTTAAAAAGACACATGAAAGTGAAGGTCAACATTTTCAAAGGGGATAACAGTGACTCAGCACATTATCTTCTATTTAGCACAAAATTCACAAGTCTTCACACACACACACACACACACACACACACACACACACACACACACACACACACACACAGTCATTTGGGACTGAAGAAGAACCTGCTGAGTGATTATCCACAGTTTTCCTACTCAAACAAGCATTTGGGAATCTTCAGTTAAGAAGACAGAGCATGATATGCACATGCCCTAGCCAGCTGGGAGCAACTGTGTCCATAGTTTCGCTTTAGAAATGAAAATCTAGTAAAGAGATTGGCATTTAAATACCACAGAAATCGCTTCCATCATCTCCACTGGCAATCACAGAAGCAGGATCAAATTCCTCCAGTCTCCTCCTTTCACCTCCCAATGCCAAGGTAGTGAGGCAAAGAGTGTTCTCAGAACCAGCATAACCTAGCTGGGTTCAGAGGTTGGAGGGAAGGATGAGGAGAAGGAAGACTCCTTCCTTCAGTCATAAGGGATTTTTTTTTTCTCACACACAAAGCAAGAAGGTAGGGCAGAACCTGGAGGCCGCTAGTGCTCTGCCTTATGTGATGGGATTCAGAGGAGCCTTTGTGTGTGTGTGTGTGTGTGTGTGTGTGTGTCTTTGCTCCCCAACTGACCCCTGACAGAAACAATAGAAGCAACAGATACTTTAGTTTGACATCTAGAAAGAAGCATTTCTTTGCACAGGAAAAAGAAAAACCCTGAAGTCATTGAAGCTTAATTACTAAACATCCCATAATCTTAAAGCCGGGTATCTGTGTGGTAGTTGGTAATAACTCCTTCAGGAATGAGACTAACTCCATTAGGACTTGAATGGATGCAAGTTCTATACTTGAGCATCAATAAACTGATAGTCAAAGTAAGTGTATTGGTTGAATGCTGTCATCTTCTCCATAGTCATTAAATTGCAAAGATCATTATGCAGAATATATATGAAACTATCAAATGGGAATTAAATTATTCACCAAAATGTAGAAGGATTTTGGATGTTCAGAACTAAATGACAGGAATTGATTTTCTTTCATAGATGAGTGCATTGCATCCTCATGGGAGTAGGGCCTTTAATGTTCAGAATAGTCTGGATGGAAACACAGTGACGTCACAGGAAGGCAGAAAACATGCTAAAGAACAGGACCATTACATTCATGGAATTTGGGCTAATATCCATTATCCTAGGAAACCTATTCTGCCTGTTTCTGCTGCCACTTCGGCCCAAATAGAAATGAGCTTGCGGAAGGTTTAAGAGGTGAGAAGCAGACATCCACAACAATTGGACTATTATGAGAAAAAAAATAGGGGTATTTCCCATGAAAAGCTCATAGCCTAGTCCTTAAATTCTTGAATGAGTTACAGGTGCATCAAAGGGAAACACGTGGTTTATGGGATGTCTGGCTGCACCCTGGACAGACTCCAATTTGTCACTATACCTCCATGGGTGGCTTTCCTCTCTACCTGCATCTCTGTCTATGCAATTAGTTAGTTAGTTAGTTAGTTAGTTAGTTAGTTAGTTAGTTAGTTAGTTAGTTAGTTAGTTAGTTAGTTAGTTATACCTGTGCATCTGCTATTCTTTCTAGATTTTTTTACTATTAAGTTTTCAGATTTTACACTGACTCTTCTACTAAAAGTGAAGATTCTCACCATTCCCACCCACTATTGGCTCCCTCTCTCATCTCATAAATTAAGATTTTCAACAATATGAAGCAACTCTAGGAGATGAGTATCTATTGCTAACTGACTCCTTCCACCATTGCAGAAATAATGGTTACTAAAACAGACAGACCTGGAGGAAAGGCCAAGCAAAGGGAAAGGATGGAATTCTAGATGAAGCTCAGAGTCAACATTTAGGAAGAGTGTTATCCAATCTCTGATCCTTGAATTCTAGTGGAAGATGCCAGGAACACCCAGTGCAATGATATTTCTAAAGAGGCTCCAGCTGAGTTCTCAAATTCTTAACCATATTCCTTTGGCTACAGAAAAATCAGGCCAAATGTGAGGCAATCTCATTTCCCTGCGACCTTGCAATCTCTTGTTCTTTTAAACAGTTCCTTGGGGCTTTGCCAAGATCTTCAATTTTCATTCACTCCATCACGAAGGCTACATTTTTAGCTATAGAGAATTATCCTGATTAAAGTGACATTCTGTCATCTCCCTGAAAGCATCCATCTTTGTAGGGAGGGTTGGCTAAGTAGCTCTATCCTGAATGGTGACTGGTTCTTCAGTCAGTCGCCGCTTCAAGACCACATCACTCCTGGAATATTTTCTTTCTCTTTCTTTTTGAATGCAGAAGGAAGGGTGGAATCTCATGTAACTTAGGTTGATATTAAACTTTCTATGTAGATGAGGCTGGGCTTGAACATCTGATCTTTCTGCCTCATCTTCCAAATGGTAATATTGTAGGCATGAGCCATCGTCCCCAGTAATCAGGACTGTTGTCTATCTTTCTCTTCCTTCTTTTACTTCTTCCTCCTGTCTCCCTCTCTCCATCTTTCCTTCATTCCTTCCTTTTGTTCTTTTGTTTATCTGCTTATTTTGTTGAGGTGGGGTCCTACCATGCGTTCTAGATTGGTCTTGAACTCCTCATCCTCAGATCTCTGCTACCAGGATTACAGGCAGGTTTCACTACACCCAGCCTTACCTCCCCTTTTTTGTAAAAGTGTTAAACATATTAAATATTTAAGCAAACTGTTCTATAACAGAGACTATCCTTATATTAGCCATCTGTTTTAAAGTTAAGAAGGTAGAAGCCTCATGCATTTGGCAAAGATAAAAAGAAAGGATGAAAGGGAGAAATGTGGGCAGGAATGTTTCTCGTCTGGGATGGTCCCTTGCGTACAGATGGGTAATTCCGGCTGATTTCTGCTAACGGAGGAGGCATTGAGCAAATAAGCCTTCTTCTAAAACCTTACCATTTGTTCTAGGACTACTCAGCAGATGCCAACAAGCTGTGGTCATCTATCCCAAAAACACAAACAAGTGTTTTCCTCACAGACACACTGAGTACTTCCTACACAACTGGGGGGGACACAATACAAGAGCACAGTCGTCTTCCCAGTTTAAACCATCAAACCACACAGATGTAAACAGAATCATACTCCCCTGCAGTTAGGACATTTGAGATATAAGGTTGATGTACCCATGGGTCACCGAGGTGCTCCAGTGCTATGACTTGCTTCTTCTCACCTCTGCTTTATTTTGTGCTGTTCATTTGAGGCAAGAATTCTCCTCCCATATGGTACAGCAAGATGCCAGCAGCTCCAAACTTACACAGACCTTACCAAGGGAACCTTGAAAAACGGATACCACTGTGGTTCTCAGGGAGCATGTCAATTCCTCAAAAGGACTCTTAAGATCTTCTTGGGTCATTTGTTGACTGAAGGGTTTCCCTATTGATTGACATCTCTACTAAGGTCTCAAGGAATGTGAAAAGGGCAGATCCCAGAGGAAAAGACCTTTTACGAGAAGAAAAGAGAACAGAGGCACCCTTACTTTGAACCTAAATCAGTAGCAGAAACGGTTGGAACTCATTAGCATCCCTTGTTTCAATAGCAAGATCACCCCATCTTCTCCTTCACTCCAAGTCCCTGCAATGTTTTCCAAGAGCAGACCTTGTGCACCGTCATGTGAATGAGTAAGAGCTGCTTAGCAGCCTGCAATGATTTCTTCATTGCTATAACTGGCCATCATGTAAATAAGTAGTTACTGACTCAAGAACTCGCTATTTACTCAATAACCCTTGATAGGAACCATGATCCCTTTACACACTATTTTAGAAATACATAATTACAGGCTTTTCGAGTGGTTACTTCTTTTAGGCATTTGCCTGTAATAGCTCCTTCAAAGCTGTTAGGATCTTATCATTTGAAGACCCGAGTAGAAAATATTTAGTTCACTCCTCATTGACCTAATAGAGAACAAGTTCATCTCTAAGATGATACAGTCTTCTGCCAAAAACACATGGTCAGGCTCAGGCTATTCGGTTAGGAAATCAAATTGCTTTCAGATGACATTCACCTCATTTAGTGATTAAATATTGACACTGAATGATCAGAGGTCACTATTCCTTCAGTCCCTTCTGAAGAAAATCTGTCCTCACCACTTCTCCTGATGTTATGACTACCTAATGACGTTCCCACAGAAGTAAAATGCCAGGTATGTCTGCTGGCTCCTGTGTACCTCATTATTAAGCACGAGACATAATTCTAATTCAATGTCGGATAAGCTTTTGTGCACAATGAACATTATGTTCTTGAAGAGGGAACTGCAGGCCGAATCAGGGGATCCAGGCACCTGTCCCCACTATAAGCAACGATGTCATGTGACACATCCTGCATTGTAATATAAAGACGCCCTTCTACTTACACTGGAGCCACATTCTAAGAACCCCATCCTAAGTTAGAAAAGTGTTCCCTCTGCCTGACCTACTGAACACCGTGGCTTAGCCACAGTATCCTAGAGAGTGCTAATCCGTTCCCTTTGTGGTCCTGTTGGTGATTTGGATCTGTAGCTCACTGCCAACTGTCCACTGCATCATAGTAGTATTATAGTGCCCCTTACCAGCCTGGAAACAAGATCAAAAATTTTAATAAGATTTCTACTACACACATATCACTTTTGCACCATTTCTGAGTTTGCATATTTTAAGTTGAAAATGAGAGACTGCCTGTGTATGCCTCAGTCTCTTCTGAGTGCTATGGCAAACTACTTTAGACTGCTTAATTCATTGAAACAGAAACTTATCACTCATAGTTCTGGAAGATGAAGTATCAAAGATTAAGATTATCACAGAGTCAGTATCTAGGGAAGGGCCCATTCCTCCACATATGACACATTCTACATGTTTTCGCATGGCTCCCTCAAACCTCTTTCGAAAGTCTTCATCCCTTGTCAAGGTGTAACAATGATCATCCAAAGAGACCTTCAGCTTGAGAGGGAATGAGGGGTGCATGGGAGAAGCTGGAGAAAGGGGATAAAGGGGGTTGAGGGGGGACAGGAACAGGAGGAAGTTGTGTAATTAATATTTTAATTTTAAAATTTTAATTAAAAAAGAAACCATTACGTATCCCCAACCCTACCAAAGGTACAAGATAAGGTGAGGAGGTACAAAGATGGAAATAGGGTTCACATTACCTTGCTTACCTATATCACTCTCTTTGATTACCTGCCAACTCTATCATTCTCAGGGCTCTCTCTAGTTTTCACTACCCAGAACATCAGTCCCTACACTGTCAGACCACATTCGACAAAAGATCAACCTCTTATCTTTAGTGAAACTCAGGACTACTTGGACTACCCAACGAAAGAACAAATTGCAAATGATCAGCTCAGCAATCTGGCTTTTGACTCTCCAGATGCTCAAGAGCATGGTGTGCCCTGTGCCTGGGACTCACTCCTTCCAAGGCTTCTCATGAGTGTCTCTGAATATCAAATGCTTCTGCTTAAATATTGCTTTAACAGAGCCCTACCCTGATCATGATGTCAAAAACAGCACCTCCATCATCTGGATGTCTGGCCACAATTCTTCAAAGAACTTCAAAGAAATAGATGACAAGCTGATATCCTTTGATTTTTATTAATCTTTTCCTTATCATCTATCTTCCCCCAATTCAGGCATCTGTAATCTGAGAGTAAATATTTTAGGATTTCCAGGCCATGTGGTCACCACTGTAAGTGCTTGGCTTTACTGCTGTAGCAGGTAAGAATCATACACTATATATAAATAAATGGACATAGAAATCTTTCAATAATTCTTCACTGATAAAATTAGGGTTGAGGCACACTTGGCCATGGCCTGACAACTGCTGCTCCAGTAGAAACTTCCATGAGGGATACAAGTTCTTCAAGAACATTGTCTGTCTTGCTTACCACTGACTGGACCATAAGGCCTCAGCACATAGTAGGCACTCAGTAATTTTTAAAGAGTGCATAAGTGAATAGAGTATGCAGAAAAAAGTGCTAAAATATTACACTTAATGAGACAGAAAGAAGCTGTAATTCCTTTTGTGACAGATTCATGCATGAAATTGGTTGACCTGTGCTGCTGGAATTCATGATAAAAATTACTGTGGATATTTTCAGAAGAGATTACCAAAGTGGTAGAGCTTAGGTGAACCAAGTTCGTCTCTATAAGGTGGGTGATCTTTATTCAATCAGTAAAAGGCTTGAATAGAACAGAAGACGAATGTCCCCACCCCAGTCCACCCCATCCCCCAGCAAGAGGGAATTCCTACAGCAGATGGTCTTTGGGAGTGAATTGCAATATTGGCTCCTCAGTCTGCTAGCCAGCCTGAAGATTCTGGACTTGCCAGCCTCTATAGTCTCATTAGCTAAACTAGTCAAGTACTTAAAATCAGTTAATAGACAGCCAGACGCCTCTGATTCTGTTCCTCTGGAGTGCCTCAGTTAATATTCTGATAAATACCAGAGATTTGCTCCAATGCTGACAGAGGAAAGTAGATGGTTCTTCAAAACCGAAAGCCTTCCTCTTAAATCCTCATCACAGCAATGTCTGCTGAAATCTTACAGCCTTCTGAGAAACCTTCAAACTTTGCACAAAAGAGCCTTTTGAACTTGGTGCCAACCCTCCTCCACCTCTACCTCCAGGTACCTCCAGTATTCATGGCACATGAAAGCCATAGTCTACTCCTCACTACTCCCATCTCTGCACCAGGAATCCAAGCTCTCAGACTCTCATGCTTTTGCATATGCTGCAGACTCCCTAAGAAAAACATCCCACCCACCTTTCATCTGCCTAATTCTTACTCTTCCTTAACGCTTCCCTTGGGATTTCCCACAGAGTAGAATTCAGAAGGCGGCCCTGCTATGCCATCACCTCCTACAGCATCTCCCTGCATGGTTGGTGTTGACTTGCTTCTGTCCCCCCAGAGAGATGCTACCTCCTTGAAGGCAAACTCCCTGTTCAGCTCCCCACCCACCTCTTCCCACCTCTCAGGCGCTGTCTGTGTCCAACCTGCAGCAAAGACATTAATAGGCAATTAGACTAATAAACAAACAAAATATTTTAAGAAATTAAATTTCCTGTAATATGGTGTCATTTATGTGGAATCTGCAGGAATATGGCTTAGCATTGCGACAGATGAATAATTAGAACTCAGAGTTGTAAAGAATTTCCCCAGAGAGGCTTTGTCTGCACAGACCTCTGGACTGGATAGAGGATGGAAAACATTAGAAGGACACATTTTTCTTCCCAGCTTCTCAAAACTCTATGAAGACCAGTATAGGTGGGCATCAGAGAGGTAACAAGAGCCTGAGCCCAAGCAACCCATGCAGCAATTTTAACACTGAAGCTCAGCTCTCTTTATGCAAGGAATTTGGGGGTCTGGGTTTCTATTATTTCAGCAGGAGATCAACGGGAAATGGGATTGACTTGACAGCGGTATACCAACAACTCTGCTAAAACTTGCTTGATTTATAAAAGTGGTTTCTGGAGCTGGAGAGAGCTCTGTTGGTAATGTGTTTGTGGAGCAAGTTCAAGAATCTGAGATCATTTCCAGAACCCATGTGAAAAAGCCAGGTTGTAGTAAAAGGTTTCTGACCCGAACATTCAGGCCTAGCCTCAAAGTTTAGACCTGCAGTCCCATAGACCCGCAGAGACACACAGATACTTACATTAATTTTAGGCTGATCGGCCTAAGGCCCAGGCATATAACTTGCTAACTCTTTACCCTTAAACTAACCCATGACTCATCCTGTTCAGCCGTGGGGCTCAGTACCTTTTCTCAGAACAGCATAGTTGTCCTCTGCTTCTTTGGCTTCTCTCTGGCATTCTGCTCTGTTCTTCCTGTTCCCAGAGTTTTCTTAGTCTGGTAGCCCCGCCCACACTTCCTGTCTGCTTTTGGCCAATTGGCGCTTTTTATTAAACTCATAGGCGGGGACAATTATTTACAATGTAACATCATAAATCCACTACACCAGGTGGTACATGCTGGCAATCTTGGCACTTGAAAGGCAGAGACAGGTGGATTCCTCAAGACTTGTTGGCCAGTAAGAATAGCTTAACTGCACAGTCCTTGGCTGTGTTCCCCCAAAATGAGGTGGATGGTATCTTGAGGAATGACACTTGAGGTTGACCTCTCTCTCTCTCTCTCTCTCTCTCTCACGCACACACACACACACACACACACACACACACACACACACACACACACACACACACACACACACACTTCAGTTCCACCTAAGGGAATGGAGCCCTCAGCGGTAGCCTTATGCTTGAGGGTGGACTCCTGATCACTGAGACGCAGACTCTAAGCTTTCTGGTTCCATCACTGAATAGACTTTTCCAAGACTTTATGTTTCATGCTGTTGTTCCCTGTGCCTCAGTTTATGTATCTGCAAAATAGGAAGAATAGCTCAGGGCACCTGTTACCTAGTAGGGTGATGCAACAAACCAGGCAGTATTTGTGTGGCACTTAGCATTTCCATATCTTCTGCATTATGAGTCTTCAGTTGACTCACTATTATTTCCGGAAATGCCAGCTATAATCCAAGATGGTCATTTCAGTCACGAGGCTTTCTTCAGGAACATTTCATAAAGGAAAAGCGAGAGGTTGTACATTCTCCTTGGAACCATTGCAATTAGTCCCAGTAACAGTCACCCCACCCCCAGTTCATTTATAGTCAGATTCTGCAAAATTGAAAACATCTAACATCTGGCCTGAAAAACTCAAAGAAAGACAAAAATGCCCAAATGGGCGTGGGTGGGCTTCAGTGGCATGGGTAGGCATGGGTGGGCTTGGCTGGGCTTTAGCGGCAGGGGAGCCAGAAGCTTCTTTTACCTCAACTACTGTTTTCAACCTTTGGAGGAAAAATTTAACTGAGTTTTCATGGTTATCAAAACCCCAAGATTTTGGTTTTCATTTCTAAATTTTTAAAATATCTTGTCGACTATTTATACACTTAAGGTTCTCCTAGTCAGTCAGTAGAAAATACAACTTTAATAATATATAAAAGAACTAAGTACAGTTAATGTCTAGCCTGTAATCCTGACACTTAGGGAAACTGAGGCAGGAGGATGACCAATGTCGAGAACAGTTGTGGATACATACTCTGAGGTCAGTTTGGACTATACATCAGGACACGTGTCAACAATATAGACAGACAGGGATGAGGAGAGTAAAGCCCACTAAAACATTAGAATCTGAGTTCAATTCCTAGGAACCACACAAAAAGCTGGGTGTGGTGGTGTGCATTTGGGGTATGGTGGTGTGCATTTGTACCGCCGTAATGGGAAGATGGAGACTAGCGGATCCCTAGGGTTTGCTGACCAAACTGATCTGGCGTGTCCTTAAAAATAAAGCAGATGTCTCCTGAGGAATGACAGCTGAGGTTGACCACTACATGCACATACACATGCATGCACACACCGCCAAAGTGCAATTGAATGAATACACAAGAGAGAGGGAGTGGGGAGATAAGCAACAGAGAACTCAATACTCCAACTGTAGTTCTGTAAACATTTTGGGGTGCTTTCTAGCAAACCTGGGGCCTTATATATGCTACATACATACTCTACCAATGAGATATTCCCAGTCCTTTTGTACAAACATTTACAGTGACAAAAAAAATAGTTAACACCATTCACCTCATTTTTTGAGACATCTGCTAATAACACCACTGCTTGTGTATTATTAGCAGACTCTGCTAAGCACTTTGCCAACATTATCTCATTTCATCTCTGCATCCAGTCCTGAAGGAGGAACTGTTATTTTCTCTACTTTACAGGTAAAAACTCCAAGGAATGCGTAGATTAAGTAATTTACTGAAAGCCCCATTACTACAAGAAAAAAAATAGTGTATTGGTTGATGTTTGAAGGAAAACTTCACTTAATACCACCTTAATACAGGAGAAACCCAAGATAATTGTTAATGGAATAAAGTGATTGTAGCTATATTAAGCCACACCCTGTGGGAAGGCTACCTAGAGCCCTTAATACATCTTCAAGAGATCAGAGAGTTTGGGTTTCCAGAGCGAGCCTGCTGACACTTGCTCCAGGTTCTTCCATCTTTGCCCTCCAAGGGGAGGAAAAAACCCACCTCAAAGTAATATATTCTGTCACCTTGTCTTCAGTACCCTTTGTTTTCAGCATGCCACCCAACAGCATCATTCCAGAAGCTTCCCCAAGACAGCCAGGGAATTTACAGAATTGCCAAATAGGCTGAGAAAAACCTGGAGGGGGGAACTCCACGGAAGGGCTTTGTGCGCAGGATAAAGAGGGCACGTTAGTATTGCCTTGTTTCATAAAAAAAGGAACACACACAACAAAACTTGATTAGAAAAATCTCATTTTACAAGCTTTAGGTAAGATACACCATCCTGGGAGGCTCTGCCCTACTGACTTGTTATGCCAGGTGCTTTCTGAGCAAAGACCTTGTCCCACTCCCAAGGCCTGGTTAGATAAAACCAGAGGGTCTATGTGCACAGCATTTAACTTTAAACATTTCTTCGTGGAAATTTACAATGCACATAATTTACATATTCAATACCAGTGACAATTTACTTCTCCCATCTGAACAGGGCTTTCAACTATGCCACTTGAACTAAATTAATAAACAGTAATTACAGAATGTTGTGTGAGCTAGCTGTTGATGTTGAGCAGATTCTAATCAACACCTTCTTTTAAGGGCCAATTAAAGCTGAATGTATGCAATATAAACATCTTTGAGTATTTAGACATGAACTGCAGAACAAGGTAAAAAAAAAAAAAAATCTCAACAATTAGACTGGGGAAGAGTCCGTCAAACCTGGGGCGGTGGACCCTTTCTGTCAGTCTCTGAAGTCACGCTAATTTCTTCAAATGAGATTTTTGTGAAGTGGTAAGGGGCTGTGAGGACTCTTTAGACCAAGCCCCATCCATTTAGAGATTTCATCAACATCTCCTATTCTTTTCCATATGCTTCAGGTTTCATGGCATTGCTCTTTAAATTGCCTCAAACACTTTTCTCCTTAATTCGTGTGCATCTCAACGAAAACTTAATCTCCATATTTCTGACTCATTTATGTATAAATCATTGACGTGTTATTTGGCATCTAAGAAACCTTTCCCTAGGCCTCATATCTGGCCACCCAGGCACTATGCAGTATAGAGTGGACCCCAGACTCCACAATGAGAGGTTACATCCCAAGAAAATAGCAAACATGCAGATTACAGAGACAGGTTTAGACTCTGTTGAAGTATAGAGAGACATTGCACAGCTTCTCAGGCACTCCCATCCTCAAGTACCACTGTGTCTAATACCACAGCAGAGTGTGCAAAACTGAGTGGTGAGGAGACATTTCAGCAATGGTCCAGAGTACTGGGTAAAGTGTAGAACTATACACACGGTGTGCATCCTTGGTAGTGGATTTTTCCAAGGGATGGGAGGAAATGGGAACTATGTGTTTTCATATGGGAGAGACCATGGCGACCCCAGCAGGTCCATGTGGAATCTAGCATGGGCTTGCTTCCTAGTAACTGTGTGTGAAGATACACGCATTCATGAGCTTTGAATCTATAATTCTCCTTCTCCTTTCTACATTGGACCCTAAGCATGCACCTGACCCTGTCATCCTCCGGCTGACCAAGACTCTTACATCACACTGGCTAATGTTACTTCCCTTTCTACTCTGCTCTTTCCTCTCTCCTCCACGCCAGGCTTCAATCTCATTCACCTCTTGAACCCAACACCTTCCGTCCCCATGTGTCTGTCTCTCTCTCTGTGTTTCTGACTCTCTGCTACTTCCGGTCTTCTATGATCGATATTGTTTGAGGCTAGATGTTAGATTGCTTTGAAGTAACTCTCGGAAGGGTTGACTTTTGTTAATTACCACTGATATTTATCTCTACAGATAAGAGACGTGCTCCTTGCCCCGCGCTCAGCTACAATGGAAACATCTCAGAAACATAGATTTTGTACATCCCAGAATTTTTCCACAGCATCCAGCAGAGCACTATTTATGTGAGCAAGTGATAAATGAATATTTGTCGAATGAATATGAATGAAGCTTTCTTTAAAGTCAACAAAATGAAAGTCGCTGTTTGGCTTCAAATATTTTCTCAATAAAATTTGGAAGTATAATGATAGACTCTGGGCTAGAAATCAAAATTTCGAGATAGTTCCTATTTACTAGTCTCGTATTAAAAGCTGGAGAGTAATGGAGCCATGGGACTGGAAGGGACCACCAGAAGTCATTTAATGCCATTACCTTATGCACTTTGAGGAAGCCTGCACTTTTGAACATGCTGACTTTTGTTCCATGCATGGTGTGGTTGCCACAGTGATGATAATTGGGACTGACTACTGAGTGCCTCCGACTAAAAAGAAAGGTCCTGACTTTCTTATTCAAGCCTGGCTGAGACCTGGAAGCAACATTTCTGTGGGAACAGACCAGGATGTGCTTGAGGACAGGTGCCACCAGAGAAGATGTCTTGTCCTTTCTGTTTCTCATCCATTCAATGGGTTCCTTTTTGATTTGTTTTTCTTAACATACACTGTTTTCCCTAAACAACCTCATCTGCTTCCCCTACTTCTTCTCAGTATTTCTAGGGTAACGGAGATGCTCTAGCAGGGCTGCTCCCATCCTCAGGTCTCTCCTAAGAAGCAGGTGTCCTGAAACACCCTTCATTGCCATGTACCCTATGTGTACCCTTGTGCCCTAGCCTGCTGAACCTACCACTTTGCCTACATACGGTGTCATTATACACTCTGTGCCAAAGATCTAGGCAGCACACTGAGGAAGACTGGGAAAGAACTTTGAGCTATAACAGGACTGGACCTTAAATTTCCACCAGCCATTGCCTAGTCATTGTATAGCTTTGGGCTGTTTCTTAGCTGCAGTACAATCTCCAACCTGAAAACAGAAATATATTACCAGAGTTGTCACATACTAAATTTTTAAGATGTGTCCATTTGCTTCCTACTCATTTTACCTTCCCACTCCTCCTTCCTTTATCTCCCCAATTCCATTCTCTTCCTAATCCTCTCTTCATTTTTCTTCTTTTTTCCCATCTCTTTCCCTTCTCTCCCCTTCTTCCTCCGCTTCTTCTCTCTCTCTTCCTCTTCTTCCTCCGCTTCCTCTCTCTCTCTTCCTCTTCAGCCTTTTCCTTTTACCACAACAAATTAGCCCTCAGGCGCCATCAACCCCACACACTAAGATATGTCCCTCCTCTTCCCATCCCCGCTTACTTTACCAATTCACCTACATTAGTTCCCAGTCAACTTTCCCTGCCTTACATGGCTTCTTCGCTAGCAATGCCTTCATCTACATTCCCAGTTCTCTAAGACCCAGCTCCCACATGTGAAATGTACAATAATTCCTAGCTGCTGCCAAAACAAAAACCAAATCCATGACAATATACTCAAAGTCCGTCATAATCTACTCCAAACATTCTAGTCTCATATCTGGAATGTTCTCTAGTTTTTGCTTAGTTCTTTTCAGTATTCAGCTATGCTATGTTCTTAGTACCTTTAAATGTTCTGTTCCCTCTCTAGCTAGAATCCTATCCTATTCAACACACTTGTCAAACTTCTATAGAACATTCCTGACACTGGTAGATAGGAGTTCTTAAAAATCTTCCCTGACCCACACAGACTAGTTACTCAGCTCCCTCTGAGCTTCCAAATGCTCTAATTAATTGTGGTATCTTGGCTTCTTTCCATGTATATTACCTCCTGAGTCTTGACTTTCTTTATATACTCTTACATCCCTACTGATGGTATTCCCTTCCCCCAATTCAAATTTATTCCATCCTGGCATTTCCGTCTAAGTATGAGGCCCCGCCACAGTAATTCCTCCTGTGGCAAGGGAATATTAACTTTCTAGCTGAGCCTTTGGGATGAGACAGTCCACATTTCTAGTCTCAGTTTCAGTGCATATTAATTTTACAAACTTAAAGAACATTCTCAAGCTTCCTGAGCCCTTAAGCAACTCTTCCTCATATAGTTCGTATTGAAACTAAATGGCTGGCTTTAGGATAAACATAGACGTCAACAGAAGAGGACCGTATCTTTCATGACCAATTGACTTTCTACAGAGTTTCAATATGATGTAACCGAAAAAGAATTATCTTTCAACAAGTAGTGCTGAGATAAGTATCAACGCTTAAAAGTATGAAACTCGACCCTTACTTCACATCATACACACAAATTAACTCAAAATTGATCATAGGCTTAAGAGTAAGAACTAAATAATACAAATGTTAGGAGAAAAGCAGAAATAAGTCCCAGTGACCTTGGATTAATCCATTTTTAGGTATGGCATCAAAGGCATGTGGTAAAAAATAGTTTTGTGTTTTAAAGAGCACTGTCCAAATAGAAAGAAAGCCATAAAATGGGAGAAAACATTTGCAAATCACATATCTAATAACAGGTTTATATTCTGAATACATGAGAAATACTTACAACTCAATGAGAAAGATATAACAGACAGCAGAGGGGGGATTTGAATAGACATTTCTTAAAGACATGGTCAACTGCACATGAAAAGATGCTTAGCCCCAGCACTGTTAGAAAAGTCAAAATCACAAGGTACCACATCACACTCACAAGGATGGCTAAAATAAAAAAGTCAGACAATCATAGTTCATCAGTTGCTCTAAAAGTTAAACATAAAGTCACCACATGATCTAGTATTTACTCCTAAGTAAATATCCACGAGAGTCTAAAACATATGTCCACACAAAATCTTGCCATAGTAGTATTACTCATAGTAGGCAGGTACGGAGACAACCCAAATGCCCATCAAGCTGGCAAAGAGACAAAATGTAAAATAGCCAGACAATAAAATCTTATCAATAAAAAGAAATAGTTACATATTACAGTGTGGGTGAACCCTGAAAACATGCTAAATAGTATAAATCAGCCACATACATATTGAATAATTTGTGTAAAATATTCTGAGTAGGAAAATTGATAAGTAAAGAAGATGTGTGGCTAGTGAGATAGGGGAAATAAATGGGAAGAACCTACAGATGGGTAGGTGTTTATATGTGTAAAGGGTGATGATCCTCTAGTGATAATGGCTCCTGAAACCTATGGGTACATAAAAAGCCAATTACATTAAAAGGGTGAACTTTTGATATGTGAATTATATGTTTTATATATATATACATATATATATCAGTGAAAGTTTTTATAAAATAGCTAGTTATCTTTTGTATTCTGAGATTAAATGAGATTCTTGGTGTATACTGAGACACACAACAAATTCTCTCTGCTATGACAGCAACATCTGCTGCTGTTGTACTGTTCTCCTGCTATGTTCTGTCCAGATCAACTGCGTTTGCTGTTTTCTAACTAACATGAGCTTCTTGGAGATGGTCAAAGGGACTTATGAACCCTGATCATCACCCTTGAGGTTCCAATTGACCTAAATTATTCTGTATAGTTCAGAACTATAATAAACAGATCTTCAAAAATGAATCAGTCCAAACTCAGCAACACAGAAAATGTCAACCCTAATCAAGATCAAGTATTTAAAATTATTTATATTCTAAATCACAATTTTCTGCCTTTTCTAGCTTCTATGAATAGCCTTCGCAAAACCCTTCCTGGACTTCACACATTGCCTGATCCCAAAGCAAGGACACAAGCTTATGTTTAGGTCATAACAATGTCTGCTTGTAAACAAAAATTCATTTACAATTTTAATAATCTATTGCTACATAAAAATGTGACTTAGTGGCTGTTTAAAATGATTGTTTCTTACAGTGTGGTAGATCTCAAATTATCTAAATATAATAGAATGGCTCAATGATGTATCGAATGCTTCTAATGCTATCTGCTGTACAAAACACTCAAAATAGCCTCTTTACTTCCTGATGCTTCAGAGAGAATGGCTCAGAGTGCTGGGCAGCAAAAGGGAATCACTCATCTGAGGTCCTGTGTGCAGCATCTCAGTCTGCAATGATGCTGGGTCTACAGTTCTTCATGGAGCCCCAGAATCTATCTCTCTCTCCACAAAGTCTCTCTATGTGACCTCTGGGTCAGGTTAGATGTTTTATATTACATGGTTCAAAAGGGCAAAAGGCAAACACTGCTAAGTTACCATTAAGGCTCCAGCCAGAACAACCCCATTTCTGCCACATTCTGCTGAGCAAAGCAAGACAAAGAGAACCTAGATTCCAGGGGGTGTAGCTACGCAGAGGAGTGAGAAGCTGAATGGGGTGGCCCCACAGGAGTGTTCTGATAACATGCTTTTTCCCACAATCTACTCAAGCTGCAAGGAAAGAGAGTTCTTGCAAGTCCTTGCCTCTTCCTCAAAAAGCTTGCTCCAGATGGAAGCACGTCACAGCTTGAGAGCAGATGTGCCATGACACAGTGACACTGTCACATGCTGGCTGAGGCTTCTGTACTGATCTAAATCTACCTCATCGTCTCCTTTTACTACTAACTCTCGTATACCCCCTCAGAGACGGAAGGGAGCTGTCTGTGTTTCATTTGATTCCTTCATTCCTCCCATCCATGGAACCTTTGTTGAAACTGTTTCCAACCACCACAGCTGCTTACTGCTCATGGTAGTTCCGGGTTTGTAATAATAAGACTGACCGCTTGCAAAAACAACCAATGTATACAACAGAGACACCGCATTACCTGTAGCCATAGACTGGAGCATTTGTGTTTCGTCTGCTTTGGGATAATTCCTGGACAAGATGTAAGGGGTTTGAGAATTTACCTAGCAGAAGGCTTCTGGCACAGAATACATGGAAAGGGCTAAGCATCTTGTGAGCCCCTGAAATAATGCACCAAATGTTGCATTTTGTTATTATTTGTGCATTTTTCTGAGGAAACAGATCCACTAGTTTTCATAAGATTATTGAAAAAAAAAATCAGAAAAGGTGAGAACTGCTCCCTCTGTAGAACCACAGGAAACACTATGCCAACATTGTTTCAGCCCAACTGTCAATTTTTATTGTGTTAAGCCGCATCTTCTGATCACTGTGTAAACAAGTGGAGCCTTGATAATCACCATGTCAAATGAAAGAGAGACACGGATCCCTTATCTCCAGGCCACCTCATGTCCTTTTTTACTACCTTTTACCATAACTTCCCATGGAAGCTCATGTACAGAGACTACTAATTTCTAGCATTCAAACCATATCTTTGGGCATAAT
The DNA here is from genome assembly GCA_033318265.1 of Phyllotis vaccarum. Taxonomy (NCBI): domain Eukaryota; kingdom Metazoa; phylum Chordata; class Mammalia; order Rodentia; family Cricetidae; genus Phyllotis; species Phyllotis vaccarum. The sequence continues at coordinate 15,545,582 of JARWLC010000015.1, read as the reverse complement.
GTTACCTATTTCTAACACTAAAGGATCATTAATAGAATTTCATAGCTGAAAGAAATTGCTGACCTTATGAGTTCCTCTGAGATAAAAACAGATCATACATTGGTACATGTTTCTAAGCAACTTTTGTCATCTTAGGGATGCGCCTTCTCATCAGCAACCATAGAAAAGCATTTAGTTTAATATACAGTAAACATGGATATTTAAATTTTTCTAGAACCAACATGTGTAGAAGTACAAAATTTCTTCTCTTTCATGTTATTTTCAGTTTCCTATTCCTTGTCCTAGGTGTCAAATAGAAAAAGAAAAGAAGGCGGCTCTGGAGTCCCAGTATCTCAAAGAGGTAGAGGCTCTCTATATGAATATAATCACTAACAGTTATCAACTGATATTACCAATTCTAATGCCTATTCTCATTAGGCATAAAATGGGTAGCACCCAATGAGACTCAGGGTGGAATCAAAGAGAAACAAAATAGATACTCTGCCCCATGATGTTGGGGAGACAAATAAAAACAAAAAGAAGCAATGGAAAAATCAGACTGGTAAATTGTCTCATGGAGAAAGGGTGAACATGGAATTATTGCTCCTTTCATTTGACTGCATTTCCTGGTAAAACTCTTCACTCTTTATATCTCTTGGTAAACAGGTGAACCGCTCCCACCTGCCCATTCCGAAATAACCACTCAGAGGCTTATAGTAATTATAAATTTTTGGCTGATGGCTTTATCTTACTACTAACTAGCTCTTACACTTAAACTAACCCATAATTCTTATCTATGATAAGCCATGAGGCTTTCTTAGTACAGTGTTCTCTATGTCTGACTGGTGTCTCTTCATTCCACCCTTCTTGCCAACATTATTACTTTGGTTGCCCCATGTATACTTCCTTCCTGGATAATGGCCAACCAGTGCTTAATTAAATCAATCTGAGTGGCGATCTTTACAGTATAAAAGAGGATTTTCCCACAGAATTTCCTCCTTTTGTCTAATTTTAAAAGAAGATGTTAGCTTTAACATAGTAAGATTATATACAACAAAGTTGTTAAGAATTATAGTAACACTATCTAATCCATTTGCATTTGTCAAAATTAAATAAAATATTTTATCATCTATCAAGATGAGAATTCTGTACTAAGAAAATGTACCAAGCCACATTGCTAAACAGATTAAAAAATATGGGTTAATTTAAGTGTAAGAGGTAGTTAGTAATAAGCCTGAGTCATCAGACAAACAACTATAATTAATATAATCCTCTGAGTGGTTATTTGGGAATAGGCAGGGAGGAAATATTCTCCCAACTAACTACTGCTTGTAGGGTTGAGGGCACAGATGTTGACTTAGGAACATGGCTTCATGCTGCTTAATGCTTCTTCCCAGATTCAGAGACATAATGATGACTCATTGTTACCTGTGCTATGTTAGAAAGCTGAGCAGGTGGAATAAGTAGCCAAAGCTGCCACTTTGTACAGATTATCAAGTTAAAAACTCTCCCTGTCAGAAAAAGATTGCTGATACACAATAAAAACAGATTAGATGGGGGGGCGACCTCTAAGCTAGTTACAGCGTATGTAAAAATGTACATAGCCTTGGAAGAGAAAGGAAAAGGAGTAAAAGCAGTTATATAAGGAAATAATTAGTTTTTTAAAAATAAAAAATATTTAAAGAAATAGTAAAATTAATATTTAAAATATCACATAAAAATGGAAACTACACAGAGAGTCTGGATACTATATATTATTATATTGTCTTTGGGATTTTTAACTGCTATGAGATATTTTATTGTAAGGTCTGCTAAATTAAATCAGCATATATATTTTAAAGATATCTTGGGTCTGCAGATTTGTTGCTTTGTAAAAGAGGTTTGCTTTTATTTCCACAGAAGATGAGAACTTGTGGATTGCTTCCAGGCTAATACGGTTTGACTGGCTAAGACCCTGTGAAGGGTCTCCAATGACAACCATGGCCCAGATGATTCCACATGAACAACAGCTTCAGGGCAACTTGCTGAGATGACACAGCCTCATAGACTACTAGAGCTAAGATTTAATCATAATTCTAAGTTTTCTCAAGATCTCCATAAGATTGTCAGTGTTCCTAATTATCAGGAAGTAGTATTAGTAAATATTCATTAATAAATATCAATAAACAATATCCCCAAAATATTGTTTATAAATGTTTGGTTTTACTTAAAAGGGGTTGACTATAAATGCAATCCCTTTCTAAAGAAAAAAAGAGGGATATGTTATAAAAATGATTTTTTATTTTTTATCATTAAAAAATGTCATTTTTTATGTCTGTATCCCCTGCTCCTCCTCCCTTCCCTCCTCCCAATCCCTCCCAGTCATCCCTCAGCCTCACCCCTCCTCATCCACCCATCCCCTCCCCGAAAAGGGCAAGAAGTCCCAAGGTGGGTCAGCTCAGCGTGGCACATCCACTCCAGGAAAGTCCAATTTACTCCTCCCAAAGTCAAGGCTGGGTTCAGTGTTCTTCTACAGGGAATGGGCTCCACGGTGCCAGCCCATGCACAACAACACAGTCTGATCTCATCCCTCAAAGCTCCTCATACTGCTCATAATAGTCATAATAGACCCTAGCTTCTTTTCCCGATGGATTTCCAGTGGCTATTCTTAATTTAGTGAGCCCTCAGAGCTCCAGATAGCCATCACTGTGGGGATTTACCTCATAATCCCTACCCCCTTTAAAATGTAGATTCCTGAATCTACTTTAATCCAAAAAAGAAAAAAAAAAACTGTTAATCTCAAAATACTTAACATTGGTATGAATTTTGGTTTACTGATAAAATTTTAAGGTCAATTTTGTTAAACTGTATGTATTTTTCTACTCTTGCTTAAGGTATTATGTTTATACAACTCATTTAAAATTGTAATGCATATTTAAGAAATATAGATTAATAGTCATTTATGATATTCAAACTTATAGTCATGTTAGTTAGACTTTTTTAAATATACAAAGATATATTTTAATTAGATAGGTAATCTTCAAACATTTCAAAGATCTAACAATTATGGCATTTTAAATGTTTTAAAAACTTAGACATTCCTAGACAGTAAGACATGTCTGCTCCTGGCAGGACCAATTTGCTTCAAAAGAATGATGAGGATAAAAGAAATTCCATATGGAGTTTACTTTCTTTGTGGTAAAAGTTAGCTACTGGGCAAGAAATTATTCTTTCCTAAATTGTCTGACAATATGCTATATAAACTGGACATGCAGGACCCATACGAAACTGCATTGAACTTTGCCAAATGAGGGTGAGATATTTCTTCATGACCCTGCTTTGAAGACATTCTGCAGGACACAGAGCAAAGCAACTTTGAACTTCACCAGAATGGATGAAGCAGTCCTGCGAATTTCTTGCTTCACTGAAAGATATGCCAGAGACTCAAGGCATATGGGCTGAATATGGATAACCAATGTTGAGGAGAAACTTTGGGTGATTGTTCAGGCAGCCAGATGTCTCTGTCATTTCTAGAACTTTGAAAGTTGCTTACAAAGCACTTCTCTTTACTTAAGTAATATATCCTTCTGTGGGTCTTGATGGAGTTGAAGACTGGATATTTATAATTATAGTTTTCCTTAGCTATGATAGAAGTTAAATGAGATGTAAAAATTTAGACTCAAAAATATAGGATAGATGATAAAATATTTACTTTAATTTTGACAAATACAAATGACTAGATAGTATAACTATAATTCTTGCTTGATAACTTTTGTTATACGTAATTTTACTATGTTAAAGTAGAAACTTTCCTTTTTGATTAGACAAAAAGGAAAAGTGCTATGAGATGGTCTTTCTGTACACCGTAAATAAGTGTTTCTACCACTGAATAATAAAGAAGCTGCTTGGCCTGTGGTAATACAGTTTACAGCCATGTGGGAAATCCAGGAGAGATAGAGGAAGAAAAAAGGCAGGTCAGGGAGCTGCTTTCAGCTGCTGGAGGAGGAAGATATAATGGATCACAGGTAAGCCACTAGCTGTGTGACAAAACGTAGATTAATAGAATATGGGTTAAGATGCAAGTGCTAGCTAGCCAGAAGACTAAGTCATAGACCAAACAGTTTGCAATTATATAAGCCTCTGAGTCAAATGTTTTATAAACAGCTATGCAACCAAGTGTAGGAGAAATTCAGCAGAACCATGAGGCCAGGAGGGACTGAGATACTTGCAGATACATCTTTTCCCTGTCTCTATTCTGAATGAAAGCAGGAGAGTAATAGTAAACATGGGAAATCTTCACAATTTCTCACTCTAGCTTCTAGTGCCCTGTGCTTTTCTTCCAAGAATTTTTTTTTTTTTTTCCATTCTGTGTCTTGGCACAAGCAATAAACACCTCCTCTGAGCTAGCTTACTCTACTCCTCTCTTTCCTTCCACTTCTTCCCCTTCTTCTTTAGAACTGCATCTCACAGCCACTCTTTCATTCACAGAAAAACTTGGCTATTCAATGTCTGGGTAGGTTGGTCCTAGAGATGCAAAGCCCTTAAAAAACTCCAATCACGCAGAGGAAGCTTGTTTACCAGACTTTCAGCCTCTTTGGTATCTAGTTTATGTTCACATGATATTCCATTTTTATGTCTCCCACTTTCTCCCTTCTGACTATTTTTGATTCTATCTCAAGCACTATTAAAGACTTCCTATAAAGAGAAATTATCTATGATGGAACAGGAACATTAAAAGCCTCAGTTTCCTTGGAAATTATTGAACTCATGAGGGTTCACTTTGGGTTTTGAATTTTGAGAACTGTTATAAAAACCCTTTTTTTTATAAACAGAATAATTTAACCCTTGCCCTCTCTAGCTCTTCAGATTCTGTTTTATAATCTTCAGGGTGTAGAGGGTTTTCAATAAGCTCCAGTTGATGCTGGATTGTAGAGAAATGTCTCTCTAGATTCTTAAAGTAAGCCCAATTCAAGAAGCCTGGAGCAGCTGATAGCCACACCTCTGTAAAGGCAAGTGTCAATGCACTTTATTAACAGGACATTTCAGACAATGTGTGTCATATGCTGACGTCCCACAGAGATCTGAACTTGCATCTGCCATTCCATAACCATGCACACTATGACAGCTCCCACCAAATTGAAATGTGGCACCTCCATGCTTGCTTGCTGGGTGAGCTGACATTTGGAAAACTTAGACAAGACTACAGCAAAGCAAAAGTCGGCAGTGTATGGGGATGTACCATATAGCAGAGAGCCTACATATTAGAATTGGTAATAAAACAATATGCATTGCAAAGGTTGTTTGCTAGGCCCTAAACCATTCTCTAATTCTAGAAGTGGAAAGGATGAGCAATGGGGCTTGAAGAGAGATAGACAGCTTAAGGACCAAGAGCACTTTCTGAGCAAATATGAAGACATTAGTTTTGAGCCTTTCACTCATGTAAAAGCTGGTTGTGGCCACATCTGTAACCCTAGCACTACAGGAAGCAGAGACTGGAGGCTCACTAAGCCTTGCTGTCCACCAGCCTAGCTCTAGGGTCAGTAAGAGTCTCTGTCTCAAGGGAGTGACACACAAATGATATCAGGACACTCAATATCTTTCTCTGGATCCTGCACCTTTCCTAAATACCCAACTCACATGTACATACAACACAGTCATACACGCATGCTCACACAAGCACACACACACAAACACACAGGTACAAATACATACATACACACACAGGTACACAAACACACATATACACACAGGTATAAACACACACACATGCACATAATAATAAAAATAGTGAGCTTTTTAAACTTACAAAACTGCCATATATTTTCAGTGTTTCATGTAAAATCCAAGATTGCAAAGGTGTGGGAACTGGGTCTCTTCTTTATGGTGAAAAGGGGGAGAAAAAGAAAGAAGAAAAAAAGAAAGAACAAAAGAAGGAAGGAAGGAAGGAAGGAAGGAAGGAAGGAAGGAAGGAAGGAAGAAAGAAAGAAAGAAAGAAAGAAAGAAAGAAAGAAAGAAAGAAAGAAAGAAAGAAAGAAAGAAAGAAAGAAAGAAAGAAAGAAAGAAAGAAAGAAAGAAAGAAAGAAAGAAAGAAAGAGGAAGGGAAAGGAGAGGGAAGAAAGGGAGGGAGAGAGGGAGGGAGGGAGGGTGTGGTTTAAAACTGTCTCTGGACAAGGTTGGAAGGCTGTAATCCAAACCAGACATTCCCAATGGAGCCCACAGTGTACAACCCCACAACCTGCTCTCTAGAGCGTGGTGGGACATCCTTCACCAGATGTCAGTGCTGTCTAGTAGACCAGAAGGTAGTAGCCAATCTCGACTTTACCCAGGGGATTTTTCTTTCATTAATAAACTTGATCAATAAAGAATTTTTGCTGCATAGGACCAGCAAACAAGATATTTTTAAGGAAACCCCACAGGGATGGTAACTGGAACATGTAAATTTTGGTTCCCACGTTGGCACTGTCAACAGGATGATCTTCTGGAAGTAATTTTACTGTCCTGGGATTTAGTTTCCTTTTGTCTTAAATGATAATATTTAGGCTCACAGCTTACTCCCCAGCTCTGATTATCAGTAATTGTACTCCATGGATTCTAACTGAATAGTCACTTCTCTTGGTTATCATCTGGCAAAAACATCTTCCTGTGGGAAACTAGTCACTCCATACATTTGTATCAAGCTGTATTTATGTCTTGAAGAAGATGAACTGCCTAGCCCCGTTGTCCATCCTTGTACCAGAAAAATCTATAGACAGAAATAGACTGCAGAGAATAGCAGAATTAAAATGATTTACATAACTTCCTGATTTGGGGGTGTAATGAGACTCAGATCAACTAAATCCAAAGGGAAAAATAAATATAATGAATTTTATAATGAAGATTGTATCATACAATATTAACTCTTAGTTATTCCTTTAATTATACTTCAAAATAGCCACTTCACATTGTGAACCCAAAATAAATACAGAGAGTAATCACCCCTTTGGTCAGTTGTGTGTGGTGGAATGACTTGAAAATTAAGATGTGTTTCCTTCTGGTTCTCAGTGGATGTGGGAAGCTAATAACATGCATGCTTTCTCTCTATTAGTCAAAGTTCATTGCTACTTAACAATTTACCACAAACTTACAATGTCATATATTTATTACCACACAGGATAGGATAAAACGGCCCTCTGCTGAGGGTCTTGCAATACCTTAGCTGAGGTGCTGGAAGGACTAATATGATTTATCAACTGGAGGGTTGACTAGAAAACCATCCACTTCCTAGCCTATTTAGGTTGTTGGCAGTTTCATTTAGTTGTAATTGTTAAGGGTCTCAGCTTCCAAGACTGGCACTAATGTCTGCCCTCAAATCCTACTGATCTCCCAATTTTACTGGAGGTCACTCACAATCCCTTGACACACTAGTTTTCCCAACAATGACACTTCATCAAGACAGCAAATGAGTCTTTAGCATAATCCCAATAACAATATATAGAGCCTTAAGTAACATAATCACAAGAGTGACAGAGTGACATTGTATATGCTCGTCATCTTCTGGTTGCCTCAACTACCAATCCCATCCGTAGTTGAGAGAGTACACAAGGGCATAAGCCAGAGAAGGCTGGGATCATGAGTCTCTCCTAAACCCATCTGTCACCAACAAAAAGCAAAGAATTCCTGCTCTTTGCCTCAGGCTCTGAGGAGAGACTGCCTTTCAGGGGATAGTGCCAACCAGGAGGCCAGTGGGAGTCATATTAAAGCCAAGTTACAGACAGAATTAAGTAATGTGGAAATGTCTTTCTGTATGCTGCGAATATCATTCTTTAAATAAAGGAGCTGTTTTGGCCTATGGTAGGCACCATAGCAGTAGGAGGTCAAACCAGAGCATAGGTAGGAGAAGGAGGGTGGAGTAAACAATGGTCCACGTGGCAGATTAATGGAAATGGGTTGGATTAAGATGAAAGAGCTAGTTAACAATATGCAAGAGACATAGGCCAAACAGCATGAAATTAATATAAGTATCTGAGTCATCTGGGTGGGGGGGGGGTGGCCGCAGGAGAGTCTGGAGTCTGGACCTCTGGCTAAATGGGGCCAGAAACCTCCTGTTACACTTAAGTACCTCCAGGGACTTGTTAAGAGTCTCCACTGTTGTATTGAACAGACTTCGGATTGCTATGTAGAAGGAACTAAAAAGCAATTGTGGATATCAGAATGCTAGAGGAGTCATCACATTCTGACCTGTGGCCAAAAGCAGCCAAGGCCAAAGAGCATGTGGCAGTCACAGGCAGAACTTAGAAGGTGACATGGAACATTCTGGGTTCAGGGACTGACCCATCATGCCCTTGACAAGCTGGGAAAGACGAGGTCTCACATTTTCAGCAACAGAGGCCAGCTGGGCAAGCATGAGTAGAACAGGGAACAGAAACGATCCAGAAAGCCAGTAAGGACCCCATGAGGATGGTCTCAAGACCTTCAAGGCTTCCTTCTGCCATGGGGACAAAGCAAATTCCCCCATCTATCGTTTTTAGGGGCAGAAGCCTGGAAACTGAGAATTTACCTGAAAATGACTCCTTTAAAGTACAAGGAGACTGGCATATTGCTAATTGGCTCATTGAAAGTTCACATTCGTTTCCCTGCTACCCCAGGCTGTAGAATCTTGAAGAAAATTCAATCAGTTATAGAGAAATAAAGAAACTACATTTTCTTCACACAACTGGATTGTGTGAGTAAATCTGTAATCTTGCTACACCTGTAATGTAACAGACACCATATACATATGTTTTCATAGAATCCCCCCCCCCCAGTCCTATGAGGTAAGTGTTATTATATTCCCATTTTACAAACGAAGTTGAAACTCGGAGATGTTAAGTAATTTATGCAAGGTCACACAGCTGCTAAGTGGAAAACATTTTTTAGAGTTCAGAGCTATCTGAGTGTGACTTGTGACCTTGGTCACTGTGCCTATGTATCAGAGGAATAACAAGTACTTATCAAATCTCAATGGCCTGGCGTAAGGCTCATTGATTATTACTTCTTTCATAGCCAGGGTAAGTAGGTTGGAAAAGCTCTGCTTGAGAGCAGTACTCGGAAGCCAGCACCCCTGCTGCCCTCTGGCTCAACTTCTTCTCCAGGCAGCCAAAATATGCAGGAAGACTGTGGAAGACATCCTATGGTTCAGGCCGAGGGATGGTGCATGCCGACACATGCCCATATCTACTGACCAAACCTCAGTGGCAAACTGCTACCTCTCTACAAAGACAAAGGAATGGAATGTGAAGGACATATAGCACTCCTTACCCCAGCTCCACCCACACATAACCTAAGGACATGTGTTTTCATCTCCTGTAAAGAAGTCAAATTTTCCTTTAAATATGAAGGTCAAAATAACTTTTAAGTCTAGTCTAATAATGAAATAGTGAAAAGAATGCATATAGCCAGAAAAGCTTCGGTTTGGCTTCAAGGTCCTCTGCAGTTTGCTAAGAGTCACCTATCATCCAGTTTGGCTTTGCTCGAAGGAAAGCCATGTGAACCTGACTTGGGATAGACTAGATCATGAACTAACTCTCTGTGCTTTCTAGTATCCCTCAAGATTTGACAGGAGGATGGCTTTAAGGACCGTGGCTCATGGGAAGTAAAGCAAAGGGCACAAGAAGGAGAGTACCTGACCCTGACTTCAGTCACCGTAGCTCCGCCCTGATCTCCCATATATACCGACTGAGCACATAAAATGTAAAAAAAATAAAATAAAATAAAAAATGGTGCTAGAAGTGAACGAGCCAGTGGTAGAAACCAATGCATCTGCTTAGGCACCATATATAATGGATCACCGCCCATCTCTGTGACCTGAGGAAGAAAACACTGGGCAGATGACAGTGGTCATCTCACTCTATTGTCCTCAAAGGCAATCTGAAGAGTGAAGCAAGCATGAGCATTGGAGGTAGACAGACCTGATGTGAATTTGAATTTGTTTAGGTAGGCACAGTAAGATCCTGACCTTGCAGCTGTAAAGAATACAGATGGCCACTGATTTAAGAGGAGACACTGCATGACAGCAATTGAACAATGTGTTGGAAACTAGACCGACTGTTCGATGTTCTGCCTCTTGCAAGCTGAGTCACCCTGGACAAGTCACCTAGCCTCATTGCTCCTTTAGACTCTCTCGTGTAAAACAGGTTTTTGTCACACTACTCACCTCATAAGCCTCTTGTCAGAATGAAATCGATATTCATAAAGCATTTTAGCATGTGCTTGACTCATACAGTAGAAGTACAATGGTTCTATCTGTTAAAACTGATAATAAAGACTCAACCATCAATCTGGCCACATAGTGGCCCTCTGAAGAGCTATGATGACTTTAACACAAAGTCTCTAAGTAAAAAAGATAAAAGAAAGAGGAAAAAGGAAAGAGGCTGGATTTGGTAAATTGATATTCAGTATAAAAAGTTACATTAGGAAAGAGACAAAGGGTATGCACTGAGCACGGCTTGAGGCTAATTGTTTTTCTCAGATGTAGGGCAGCCAGCAGCCAGGAGGAAGGGCACCACAGCCTTCAGTGACTCAGTAAATTCTATTCTCAAAGTAGGGTACCATCTTTAAACAGGTGCCCAGAGAGTGCACAAGAGACCCAGCAGCCAGTGACAGCCTGAGTCATTGTGTCTACTGAACAAAGCCACACTCTCCGGTGAGGGTGTCCATTCACTCTGGGAAGGATTTGAGCAGTCACAGACACAAAGACAGTAGAGAAGTCTGGCATAATAACTCAGTAGGGAGAGGTGTTTGTACTCAGCTGTGGTGATCTGAGTTCAATCCTGGGATCCTGAGGCAGGGGAGAGCTCACTTCCAAGTGAGCTGTCCTCTGACTTCTACCTGCATTTTATTACCCTGCCACCACCATCCCAAAAAAGTAAAATTAAACAAAGAAAGCCAAGAAACCAAGATATAGGCTTCCTCTCTAGTAGGCCGTTAGTTTTTTGAGCTTCCACGTATCATTTGACAAGCAAGTATGAGGTACCCAGGTGTGCAAGGCTTTGCATTAGATAAAAGCTAAAGAGAGCAGGCTGCAGGATTCTTCTGTTTCTGACACCCAGGGTTCTAATAATCATCAGAGAATCTTTTTTTTCCTGGGCAGGCCCCAGGCATCAAGTTCAGACAGCATCTTTGCAATCTCATGTTTTATTTTAATAATCCAAAAGCCAATTCCCTCAATTATCCATCAGAGGCAGGAAAAAAAGAAGGATCACCTTACTCTAACTTTTAAAATCCAAACTGATTAATTTCTCAAATAAATAATTTAAATCTTAGAAATGAAACCTTTTGGAAAAGAGTTCCTACTTGAAGTCATCTCGTTCTGTGCCTTTCAACACCAATGGATTTCATGAAACACTATGTTTGTCTGATCCTGCAACATAATTTTCAAAACGCCCTATCAAAGAGAAAAGGCAGGGCTTCATGGTGGCAGGCAACATTCTCTTCTAACTCGAATAGGAAGCAGTAGAGCAAAGACAAGTTTGCAGCCAAGTCAGCCTCTGAGACCTAAATAAATGCTCCTTGTAGATGAAAGGGCAAGAATTTAAATGCTAAGTATAAAAAGTGCTATCAGATACTAGATGCACTATCTACCCCCAAACACCAAAACACAACAGAATGACTCGGCAGAGATGTTGGGATTCCAATGTCATCAATCTGCCACTTGTGATTGTCATAGCAGATGATGCGATTATTGATACCATCAACCTAAGAGGCTCAAGAATGAAGTAAGTGCAGAGCATCTGGACACCACTATGAGGGATTAGCTAGACTAAGCTAGCCTTTGGCCATGCATGCAAGCTAACTAACGGAGATGGGTTAGGTCTTGGACTACACCAAAGGAAGAAGCACATGAGCACCAGTGTTCAGAGTTCTCTGCTTCCAGCTGTGGATATCATGTGACCAGCTGCCTCAAGCTGTTTCAACCTGTCTTCCCTGACACAATGGACCAGCCCCTCAAAATATGAGTCCAAATGGGTACTTCCTTTTCTAGTTTGCTTCTAGCAGGGTGTTTTATCAAAACAACAGAAAAAGTAATGAAGACAAATGTGAGTTGGCATTTATACAATGGCCATAGAGAAGGACATATCAGTAATGGGTGTGTCACATGTATATGCAAGGAGGTGAGCTCAGATCCCAATCATCATTTCTTGTCTGAGACCTTAAATCTTTTCTGTGTCTTGCTAACCTTCGATTTAAGAATAATGCTTCTTATCTCACAATGTTTGGCAATGGCTTTATGTACAAAATTTTGGTCAGCTCCCCTCTGAATCCTCACTTTAGCTGAGTCCAACCTTCAGCTTCCCCCTCTGACTTTGTAGAATTCAATTTGAACAAGAATATAAGTGACTTTAACAAAATCTCCACCCTTAGTATCTGAGCACCCAGAGCTAGCCAACTCATCAAGCTGGCTTAGCCACAAACTCGATTTTTCTGATACTTCTCCCTAAATCATTTCCTAATTATCATCTCTACCCTGTATCATAAATAAACCTCCCCCTGCCCCTGCTGAAGTTCCAACCCTCTGTCAGACCCCGCTCAGTGGGGCTTGTGCCTGTTGTCACTTCTCATTAATAACCAGTGTTGAGCTGAGAGCAAATATTGACCTATAGAATTTAGCATAGCATCTGACATATAGTCAACTCTCATTACTTTTTTTCTTATTTTTATCATCACCATCATCATTCTTGATAGACAATGAGTGGCTTGTCTTAAAGAAATGCTATTATCTCCTTAATATCACTTTTAGACTCTTAAGAAACAGAGAGACAGACCAAAAAAATGGGAATAGTCCGATGATAAAGGATGGTAGGTAGATAGACGGATGGATGGATAGATGGATGGATGGATGGATGGATGGATGGATGGAGCAATAGATAAATGATAGGTAAGATTATAGACAGATATATGGTAATCAAATTATAAAGAGAGAAATAGATAATAATAAATATAGTTGATAGATAAATGATAGCATATAGACAGACCGATAGATAAGATAGGAAGGTAGACAGACAGATAGATGGACAGTGTTGTTTTCTATGCTGTAAGTTTTTTTTTTTTTCTGAGACTTTAGGACCTAGAACTGACCACACTTAGCCTAAATTCCCAATTACCCTATTACCAGCTCTTGTGATGATGGTCCAGCTGCCTTCCCTCCCCGTGTCTCAGTTTTTTCTTCTGGAAAATAAGGATGATAGCAACAAATGTTTCTAGGGCATCGTGAGGGTTAAATGAATCTACACTCAGTATAGTCACCAGTCTTGTTAACATCAGTGTCATTAGAGTGAGCTTGTCTTTGGCTCCAGGACACTAATCTTTAAACCAGAATCCCCCCTATGAACCTGTCAGAAATAACACTTTTAAATGAACTGAGTCTCCTACCACTTCACAAATATAACAACTGAGTCACATTTCACAAATAGCAGGCACAAGGGTCCCTCAGAGCTTTTTTCTTCTAACTAGACCCTAACTACTTATCCTGTTTTAATTTCCAGGCTTACTGAAGGCCCAGGTCTTTTGAGTGTTCCACTGGAATGTTAATTATGGGAAATTCCAGAATCTGTGGCTTAGAGACGGGTTCTCATTTACCCTGTTGCTTGGCACTAGGGTCCTCTTGCCTGGCCTTCAGAACACCAACTCACTTTCCAAAGCCCACAAGACTGAAGCCAGATGGCAATGCAGCCAGGTCCACTGCCTTAGGCCCTCCTCTCTCTCACAGCCTGTAGCTCCATCCTCTGACACTGGTCTCTAGCTCCTAACCACCCTCACCAGTTCTCAAAGTGGCACCAAAGAAAGCCTTCCTTTATGCAACTTCCAGAAACACATTCCAAATTTCTTGCTGCACCGGAGTCACTACTAACCATGGAGGCAATGCAGATCCACTTGTTACCCCAGATCAAACATCACCCAGTCATTTCCTGCACTTCACTTTTCCTTTGCTCAAGGAATTATTAGCCTTTTGCAGTTTTCAAGGGAATACCTCTCAACTGATTCCATCATTAGCACAACAGGCTGGTGCAGAATGCTTCCATAAAGATCAGAAAGCCCATGGTTCCTAGAGACAGTCGTGTCCATATGGACTGGGTCCCTGACTTGCCTGCTTTGAAACCTGAGTTCCTGACCTGATAGGTTTGCAGTTTTCACAGAAAGGCCAAATTTGATCCACAGTGAGAGGTATTAAATATCTGCTCAGTAAGAGGAAGCCTGAGGAAGACTAGGGCGGTTGAAGTTCATGAACGAATGAGAGTAAGTTAGTAGAAAAGATCTTTAAAATCCCACAATAGGAGGCTGTAGAATGGTTTAGTGAGGAAAGTGCTTTCTGTGCAACCATGAAGACCTAAATACCAACCCTTAGCATCAAGGAGAATCAAGTCTTAGCAGTGTGTCTAGAACCCCCAGTACAGGGCTGGGTAGGGAGGCAGGTAAAGCCCTGAACTACCTTGCCAGCTAGGCTAGATAGGATGGTGAGCTCCAAGTTCTATGAGAGACCCTGTGTCCAAAAATATAATGGAGTGTGTGGAGGAAGACACTGGATATAAACTTCTGGCCTTCACTCAAGCGTATACACACACACACACACACACACACACACACACACACACACACACAGACACACACACACACACACACACACACACACACACACACACTTCATAATTGAAGATGGTGACAACCTCAGTCATTTCAACTCCTTCAGTATATTTCTCTAGGCAACGGGCTCTGTGTCCAAAAGCTAATCTTGCAGAATGGTACCATTTTAAAGGACAACAACAGTAGATAATCCTAATAGGTAGATCACTGGGATGACAGCCATCAGTCAGTTCACCCTCCATCCTCAAGAATGAAAAGAGATTGAAGAGATAGATGGAGTCATAAGTCTGATCCTACATGACTCAAGAGACCTGTGCCCTGTATTATCAGGAACGTGTGTGAGTGGTGGCTTGTGATTTTTATAATGCTTTCAGTTTACCCTCATTTTTTCCAGGGAAAGAAAAATGGAGGCCTTTGGGTATCAGATAATTTGCTTTATATGATGGCTAGATATGCATAGGAAAGGATAGAGCCATCAGCCCTTGCCCACTGCCTGAATCCTTTCTGACTCCAATTCACTCTGCTTGCCCTGTGTCTTACAGTCTGAGCACTGCCCTGGGATGCTCAGGTGGGCAGACCTTCCCTTTCCTCCTACAGAAAACTAATCTTTTTTATGAGGAAAAATGAATATTACAAGGATACTAGCCAGAGTCTCAGAAACCTTCATCTTTTTATGCCGCTTCCAAGTATTCAACTCCCCAAGAGTTAAGCAATCTGCCTAGTGTACCAGAAAACCATGTCCATTTTTATTGGTAGTTATTTGAGGCGTATCAGCAGCATGCCAGACACCATTCCATGGTCCCCCAGAGTTTGCCTCCTCACTTTGGACTGATTTATGCTAAAAACAATTATACACCCTGGAGTTTCACTCCTGGAGCCAGCAAAGGGACACCCTGAGGGCTCTGTGAGAATTGATAGTGTTTGAACAGTATTTTTGTGGATCTTTAATGGGAGGCATCCCAGGCCAACTCCAAGGCAAACTGGTTTTGAGTTTGTTTATAAGCAATGGGTCAGGATTGATGGAGGCTTCTAAATACCATGGGGAAAGGGGTTGGCACAGCCCTGCGCATTCTTGGAACTCCAAGGTTAACTGGAGTTCATCTCCCATTCAGTATGAATGCTCTATGGTCTCCCTGGAGTATACAAGTCAGTAGCCCTTGCTGCAACAGTCTCAAGGCCACTTTGGTTAGCCCATGAATTTGCTCCCACAGTCAGAAATATGTTATTATACAAATCTGAGCATGGGTAGGAGTGCAGAAATATGAGCATGCCTAAAGCTGCAGAGAAAATGGTAGGAAGCTCATTGTTGCCATTGTCAGAAAGAGCCATTTTGGGCTTAGTTCATAAATTCCAAGTTTGGCTATGTGTCGGGCAGTTGCTGTACCTGTCTACCTCCTCATTACTATAGTAGCCAGTTATGTAATTTTACCTGGAATTAGCATGAGGATTGTTATGCAACTCTACTCATGCAAACACAGATGATCATGCATGCTTAAAGCTATGGGAAAAAAAAAATACCTGAAAGAGGCTATCTCAGCAGTGAGTAAGATTCCTATCAGTAAGCAGACCAAGAGTTTAGACTATATATCAAAACTGTAAAAACCCTGAGACTATAATTATATTGACTTTCATGTGTACGTATGTATGTGTGTGTGTGTTGTCAACTTGACATCAGCTAGAATCATACCATTTGAGAATATAAAACCTCAGTTGAGAAAGTGCCCCACCAGACTGGCCTATGTGTAATTTTCTTGATTGTTGATTGATGTGGCAGGGTCTAAGCCCACTGTGGGTAGTACCACCCCTGAGCTGGAGGTCCTGGGTTGTATAAGAATGTAGACTAGCAGGGCAGTAGTGGCTCACGTCTTTCATCCCAGCACTCAGGAGTTTGAAGCCAGCCTGGTCTATAGAGTGAGTTCCAGGACAGCCAGGGTTACATAGAAAAGCCCTGTGTCAGCATAACAACTAAAGAACGTAGGCCTACCAAGTCATGGAGAGCAGTCACTAAACAGTGTTCTTCCTTGACTTCTGTTTCAGTTTCCGCCTTTAGGCTCCTGCCTTAAGCTTCTACCCTGACCATAGTGGTGTTATAACATAGAAGTGTAAACTTAAATAGACACTTTTCTTCCCAGGTTGCTTTTGGCCATGGTGTTTATAACAGTTGTAGAAACCTAACTAAGATGTTGATTGATCTGAGATTATAATTATATTATCTCTCTCCTTAAAGATCAGGATTGAGATGTAAAAACAAGAAAGCTGATCTCTTAGATTAAGTTCAGTTAATATTATACATATTTCCAAACATGTTTTTAAATGGACAAAATTAACGAAATATTTTTTAAAAATCCAAAGCAGACATGAGAGTGCACACCTGTAATCCTTGCTCTTAGGAAGCTGAGGCAGGAGGATCTCAAGTTCAAGGCAGCCTGGGTGCATTGTGAAACCCCATGGCACACCCCCAGAATGAATCCATAGTGTCCACTGAGTCCTTTTTCCAAACTCCCTGCTTATTTTAATCACATACTTTAACAATGTTAAACAACCCAATGAAATAGTATTCAGAGCGAAATACTACTCTTATGAAAACTAAGTGGAATAGTTTGGAAAGAATTGGTAAAGGCAGTTGCTAAAAAAAGAACTGTAGATTAGAGGATGTTGGCAAGAGAACTATAAAGGACTGAGCAAAATTGTCAAGTTCGGAAATGCTTCTGCATTCTGATTATCCTGGGGAGTTAAGACTGCTTCCTAGGCTAGAAGGTCCCAAGCTGGAAACGAAGGTGCTGAGTCTGAATGCAGTTTACGCGAATGATCAAGGAAGAGTCTATGTGCTGTTACTCAAAGAAGCCTAAATCCTAAAGGGTAAAAATATACAGAGGCAATGAATGAGACTTATAGGTTTAAAACAAACGAATAAAAAACCCAAAACAAAACAAACAACAAACAAACAAACAAAACCCCTGAAGTCATAAAAGCCAATTATCTGATTCTCCTATTGGCTTTTGTTTTGTTCTGTTCTCAGGTTATCAAGGACTAGTCTGAAAATAAGGCTTTTGCTACACTAAGAGTTGAGTTTTACTAACTTAATAGAGAGTAAATTAGACAGAATAATACGCTGCTAACCTGAAGGCTTCATTCTCCTTTGCTTCTTGGGGAGTTTAATCCTTGCGTTGGTTCCTTTGGTGAGATCATCAGTAAGGATCCAGAGCTACCCAGGACTCTGGGGCATGATGATGAGTGAGGTAGGTGGCAGCACCTCTCCCCCGGGGAGCACCTTCCTAGTCAGCCCTCCATGTACCAGCTTAACTACACCCCATCCCTTCCTTATTTCTCTGCCCCACACTACTGTGGTCTCCTGAGATTTTTACCTCTGTCCTTGTCTTCCTGGAGCCTTCTACCCCACTCTAGACTGCCCTAATTCTTCCTGGTCTGTGGCTATTTCCTCCAAAGAGTCTGCCCTACCACCAAAACCTATCTCATCTTACTCTCCTTAAAAATACTGCTTTTTGCTCTTTTGTGGAGTTACTCACTTGCTAACTTGTATCACAAATTACCATTTTCTTAGAGTAAACCTTTTTCCTAAGTTCCAAGCTAGACAGGCTGATGACTGAATTAGTCGGCCTTTTGTCACTGTGACAAGTACCTGAGAGATTTATTTCAGCTCAGTTTCAGAAGTCTCCATCCATTGCTGGTCAGATCCATCGTTTCTGTGTCTGAGACGAGGCAGAGCATTAAATCAGAAGGGCCTTGAAGAACAGAGATTCCCAGCTCTAGCAGTCAGGATGTGGGAAAGCAGAAGGAGATTAATGTCTTCACATCCTTCAAAGGCGTGCTGCAAACAGCCCCTTCATCCATGTCTTTACCTTTACCGCCTCCCAAAAGTCTTTTCCAACTTCAGATCCATCAGTGGACTCAACTACAAAGCAGAGCAGAGCCATCATGGCCTATTCATCTTTAGACATCCTACAATTGACCTAGACATTCGCTTAGGTATCTCTCAGGCCAATCAAACTGGCAATCAATGCCAACCATCACAATGACTGAGCATTTTAATTTTAGCATCTTTGTCTTATTCTATACCATACCGTACCGTACCATACCATACCATTCTATTCTATTGCTATGAAAAGATTCCATGACCAAGGCAACTCTTACAAGAAAAGGACTTAATGGGGGCCTGTTTACCATCCCAGAGGCTTAGTCTATTTTCATCTCAGTGGGGATCATGGCAGCAGGCAAGCAGGCACTGGAGCAGTAGCTGAGAGCTTCATATTCTGGTGCACAGGCAGCAGAGAGAAAGAACTGGGGTTGGCATGAACTTTAAAACTTTAAAGCCCACCCCCAGTGACACACTTCCTCCAGAAAGACCTCACCTACTTCAACAAGATCATATCTCCTAATCTTAGCAATATTTTCAAACAGTTCCACTATTCCATGACCAAGTATGCAAATATATGAGTGTACCAGGGGCAATTCTCATCCAATCCATACAATCTCCATATTGCCTAGCCCAGGCCTACTCATAAATCCTACTTGCTGACTACTGGAATCTTCTGCATAAAGTCTCAGCCTATGAAATGACCAAGAAAAAAATTGATAGATTATAAATGAGTTTCTTTATCCCTAAGAAATAGTTTGAATTGACTATTGAAACTTCGCAGCATCATCTACTCGATAGCTAGTAGTATATAATGCAGAGAGCTCTGTGGAAAGGGCCATTCCTTGGAAATCTTATTTGATTATGGAACTTGCATTCTATAGAGATTTTCTGGCCTGCTGGAAAATATCTGGAGATAAAATGAAAAAAATTAAAATTTTCTCAAATTTTTAGAAATATCATTCTTTCAGATTCTGTTTATTTTCTACATGCCCAAAATGGAGAGCACAGGGATTATGAAGCAAATGACATCTCTTTGGAAATTTTAGAATACTGAAAATATTATTTTCCCAGCTGCATTACATGGGTTGTAAATATGACTCATTGTTACCCAGGCCACAGTAAATGAGACTGACCTTAAGCAGTTACCAAAGATGACCACAATTTTAAATCATTATAGCCTTTAGCCCTCTAAGCCAAAGCACTCACACAAGCCCAAAAATACATGACTCTGCCATACAATCATTTCTAAAGAAAATAATTGTTGCACAATAATGCTGTTAATGAGACTTGGGAGTCCAGCTTATGGATCCAGGATGTGTCTGTATAGCTTTGCTAATGTCCCTCACTTAGCAGGATACTGATATACATTATGCCCAGGAGGGTGTTAATCTGCTTTTAAGAACTTGCAGGATTATTCAGAGGAAGATTACAAACTGAGGGAGGGTTAGCATACCAGGCTCACATCCACCTCTGCTCCCAGTGGGTGTATATGATTTCAACTGGCCCAGCTTTATTTCTCTCCTTCATAGGACTGTGGCAATAAATATAAGATAGTCTAGGGGAATGTCTTACAGATTTCTAAGGATAGACTAGTAAATTCCTTACTCTAATCTATACGTGTTGCCTGTAAAGCATTTGTACATTCAGCTAACTTAAGCCTCTTAATATTTCTGTTAGAGAGGCAAGGCAAGTGTCATGGGCTTGCCTGTCTAAACAGTTAATGCTTCATCATTCTTACCTTCCAAGTTGGATTATAGATCCACCCATTATTATCCTCATCTTAGAGATAAGGAAAGCCACAGAATCCAGCAGTTCTACATCTCAGGCTAGTGTTCTATCAAAATATCTATCACCAAAGAGTTACCTAAAATGGAAAAAGGCAAATACACCAAAACACAGGCAAAGACTATAAGGAAGCATTTCACAAAAGAAACACAACTAATAAATGCTAAAAATGAAGAAGAAAAAATGGACACTCATTAATAATGAAGGTACATAAATTAAAACAAAATAAAAAATAAGTTTTTCTCCACTACCTTCATCAACTAATGTTGTGTGTGTTTGTGTGCATGCATGTGTGAGTGTGTGTGTGTGTGTGTGTGTGTGTGTGTGTGTGTGTGCTTGGGGCTGCCCATATATGTGTGTGCACATACATATAGAGGGTGGAGAGCAACCTTGAGTGTCATTCTTTAGGAGCTGTCTATCTTATTTTTTGTTTGTTTCTTGCTTTTGTTCTTCATCAAGTATTTTATTTATCTCTGAAAACACAGATGCACGCAATGTGCAACCCATAAAAGAATTTGAAGAGCACTGTGCTTTGGACTAGGCTGTGATCCATAAATATTTGTCCCCGAGAGTGGGACATTGAAGAATACCAGATTTCTCCAGATCCTGAACTGTTGGGAAGTTTGGACAGAGTCACCTTCAGAAAGGGAGAACCCTCAACAGCACCATTATGTTGAGCCATTTGACTTCACAGATTTTCAAATGAATCTTTTCTGAGTTGGATCGTTGATATTTGGTTTCTCACATAAAAAATCTGCATCAAATGTGCTAAGAAATCATTTAGATTGAAGAAAAGATGGATACTGCTTTGTAGACACCTGTGTCTCATGAGGAGAATGTTTCATATGAGTGAGGAACCTCTAAAGGGGTCTTGTTTTGTGAAAATAGAAGAATCCTATAACTCTCTCCCCCTCGACCCCTTCCTGAGATCGCTGAAACTAGCCAAGGTCGAGATGGCTGCTTGAGACACACCCAGCAGCCTGAGCCTGCTAGATACTTCCTGAATTCCTGAGACCCACCTGGTAGAGCAGCTTCACCTTCCAAGCTGAGACCACAATCCTGTGGGATCCCACCTGCAACCTAGGTGGGGTCACCCAGGAAAGTCCTACCATGAGAATTGTTAACTGTTAACTGTTTAAAGCTTGCACAATGAAATGAATGTCTTCAGGTAGTACAGGAAATAGCTTGCCTGCCTGCATTCCTAAACTCTGTAGCGGACCTTTGGCCCCCGCCCTGTTAGCGCACCAAGTCCGCCCTGTTAGCCCGCCCCATACCTCCTCCCCTATCTAGAATAGGGCATAAGAATCGTGCCCCGAGAATATTCAGGGCCCCAGGCTTTTCTGCAGTGCCTGTGCCTGGGGTCCACACGTGTGTGTACTGGTATTCATATTCATATTCATTAAACTCTCTTTTTCTTTAATGTTAACAGTGGTCATTAGTCGTGGTCCTGGGGTGTCTTGGGGTGTCTTGGGGTGCCCTAGGGGCACCCGCCTATTACAGTTTCAGCCAAAAAACAAAACAGGTCCATTGGGAAAAACTTGGAAAACAGGAACAGCCTATTAAGGATTAGGCAAAAAGATAAAATTACATATCACTGTCATTTGAGTTTGGATTAAATGATTCTGTCCAAGGAAATAAGATAAAAGTACACACATAAGGAAAGTCCCAGGAATATTTAAGGGTGACCCTAGCTAAGACTCCTAGCAATAGAGGATATAGAGTCTGAATGAGCCATCTCCTGTAACCAGGCAAAAACATCTTGGTGAGCCACCTTGAAACTGTCCTGAACAGTTTGCAGTCCAGTGATGATCCTTGAGTGATGTTTATTGGCTCAATGGCATCATTATGAACCAGGTAGAATCATTGTTGTAGGACCCCATCTTCCTTCTGGAGACTTCAGAGATCACCATTAGAAAAATGTATTGTTCACTGTAAAAAATTTAAACATATTAATATCAACAAGGAAAGTTTAAATTTTAAGATGATTATGTCTAAAGAAAGGTTCTAAAGACTAAAAACTAAGTATAGGGAGAAACAGAAATTTGACACTAATAGTCCCTAGATTTTTGGTTGTCTTCTGTCCCTCACCAGGTGGCTCTTCTGATATGAGACAGAAACTTTTAAATTTTTCTTTTAATAACATGCTTGGATTTAGAGAAGGAAGAGAACCCACTCCAACTCAGGACTACAACTTTTGTGAGCAGTAAAGAGGTACTGATGTTTAGGTAGTGAGATTTTACCCTGTAGAGAATATTGATACCATTCAAAGCTGTCAATAGCTCAGTTGGTAGAGCAGATTATAGTGGATGGACTGTGGCAATCCTTAAGTTAGGTTCTTTGCTTGGTAATTTTTTTCTGGATATCTTTCCCTTCCTTTTAGACATCTGAAGTCTTTGACTTCATGAAGATGGGTATTTCAATTTTCCTGTAAAGACAAAAACAAAACGTGGCTTTGACCCTTGTTTGGAGGGTTTTCTTTCTGACTTGTAGAATTGTCACATCATCGAATGAGCTATCACTTCTCCTTATTCAGAAGGTCCTCCTGTCTGAATCAAATCTTTATTAATCTTGATGGTATATATAGCTTTGTCTTCTCCTGAGGAAACTAATGCAAAACGCTTTCCCAAATATAATACATATGCTGGCTTCCATTCTGAGGTCAATACTGTTGGTTTTGCGCATGAGATCAGACACACACTGCCAGATGCCACACGAGAGTTTATTCAGGGAGTTGCCCAGTGGGTACGAGGGAGAGAAGCAGAAGAGAGACAGACTTTCATTAGGCGTCTCCTTTTAAGAGAACTGGTGGGCAGGGATTTACGTATATCTAGGGGAGTGTTCTGCCACCACCATGTTGGGTTTACCATGTGGGGGCTACATACCAGGAATTCTTACCTCACCAGGCACCATGTTGGGTATACCACGTGGCCACTATGTGCCAGGAATCCTTACAAACACTTAAGGTAAGTAGACAGGATGATTTAACTCAGTAGATCATTTTGTTTTGTTTTGTTTTGTTTTTTTATATTGCCTAATGTCTCGCTGTAGCTACTATTCCTTTCAGATTAGCATTAAGAAAATTCAAGGTTAATAAGGCATTATGCAATCTGTCTTGGAGTTTTAGTTCCCTCTTCCTGTTTATTAAGCATTTCTTTGGGGGGGGGGCGTCATTTGAAAAGTTTTTTCCCATACCTACCACTGCTCCCCTTCCTTCCCCTCCTCCCAGTCCTCCTTCAGCCTCACCCACCCATTTCCCAGAAAGGGCAAGAACTCCCAAGATGAGTCAGTTCAATTAAGGTAGGACCAAGTCCCTGCCCCAGTATCAAGGCTGAGTAAGGTGTTCCTCTATAGGGAACGGCTCCAAGGAGCCAGTTCATGCACCAGGAATAAACTCTGGTCCAACTGCCAGAGGCTCCATAAATTGCTCATGACATTCGACTCTCATCTACATTTGGAAGGTTTAGTTCTGTTCCATGAAGGTTCCTCAGCTGTCATTTCAGAGTCAGTGAGCCCCCAATAGCTCGGGTCAGCTGTCTCTGTGGGTCTCCTCATGATCCTGGTCCCTTTGCTCATATAACCCCTCCTCCCTGTCTTCAGCTGGACTGGGAGCTCAACCCTGAGCTTAGCTATTCTATCTTGTGTTTTGAGACAGGGTCTCCTGGCCTGGAGTTCACCCACTAGGCTTGACTAATTCCAGAAAACTCCATGGATCCTCTTGTCTCTGCTCACTAGTGCCGGGATTACAATCGTATGCTGTCATGGCTGACTTTCTTTATTATGGGATGGACTTTACATGCTGAGCCACCTCCCGAACCACAGAGTAGCAATTTTAAAACATCACCAGCTTGGGGGGTGGATGCTTGTGATACTTGGTTAGAACTATAAAGCTGTGTTATCTCTATAATTACTCTGTTCTACATCCACTCAATCACACAATGACAAACACTGAGTAGGCCCTGGGACCACACAGAGGATAAATGTCACCTCTTTCTCTCTAATAGTTATCAACAAGGCCTAGGGGAGCACAATGGAAAGTCTAAAACTTGTAAGAAAGCTTTGCAAGACACGTTACCTGGGCTGCCTCTTGAATAGAATCCTCATTTGGACAAAGAATTTGAGAGCACTCAACAACAGCAAGGGAGAATGGGAGAGTTGCATTGAATTGTGGCACATACAGAAGATAGCAAGAGAGACCTTAAGGCTAGACCAAAAATGAAGTCCACAGAGTGGTGTAGAGTGGCAGGGAGTGAGGAGTGTGTGGGGGGAGTGGCAGGCCTTCTGTTACAGGAACACACACAGTAGGAAATAAGTTCAGAAGGATAAAGACGAAAGAGGGTAGAGACCTGGGTATCCACATAGGACACTCAGGCATTCATTCACTTGCCAACGCTTTCTCTAGCAGCTTCATCGTGAAAGTTACTGCTCAGGATATTGGGCTATATTTAATCTAGAGAGATTATTCTAATATAGAGGCATGTAGGTAGCCAAGCATAAAATAAATTATATAACAAAGAAATGGTGTCACAAAA
The DNA here is from genome assembly GCA_033318265.1 of Phyllotis vaccarum. Taxonomy (NCBI): domain Eukaryota; kingdom Metazoa; phylum Chordata; class Mammalia; order Rodentia; family Cricetidae; genus Phyllotis; species Phyllotis vaccarum. The sequence goes on along the minus strand of JARWLC010000015.1, from coordinate 15,520,838 downwards.
CCAAGTTCATCTGTTGGAACAGGCTGCTTTGGTGAAGACACACAGTAGGTGTCATGGGGCGGGACTAGAACCTGTTGACTTTTGCTTCTGGTTACTTTGGTCTCCTTAGTAAAGTAGGAAGAAACATCATAAGCTGAGAACAAACATTGGATAGGAAGTGAGGGAAGTTGGAGGTTGAAAGGACCAGGAACCAATAAAGATGCTATTTTTACCAAATAAATGAAATAAGGGCTGGAGAAATGGTTTACTGGGTGAACACTTGCCATATAAGCATGAAGAACTGAGTGGGGATCCTCAGAGCCCATAAAAAACCAGCTGCAATGGCACATGTCAGTAATCTTAGCATTCTTAGGGTAAAATGAAAGTTGGAAACAGAATTCTCCGCAGCTTGCAGCTCAGATAGCCCAAAGAACACAGCAGCAAACAAGAGAACATGCTGTGAAGAAGCAGGAAGCCAAGCTAAATACTCAAGGTTGTCTTTCCACTATCACATGCATGTGATGCCATGTTCACCACGGGGCGGGGGGGCACTGGAAAGGTTAAAAATTGTTGGCTACAAATTGTTCAGCCTGGGTACTAAGGAGAATGAGCTAGAAGGACAGCTGGTGGAGGCCGAGTGGAAATCTTAATTTGAGACTACAAAAGAGTTGTCACCGTTTATGATCAGAGCGTAAGAACACTTGAAGGAAGGTAGGGACATATGAGGGCCATTCCTGATAGAAGCATCATTTCAAATGCTGTAGTATCTGAAGACTGAAGGCACATAGTGAGGAGGAACACAGGTTGAGGAGAGGACAGGGCTGAGCCCAGAGCCCTGGGCCGAGTGGGACTGGACAGGACAAGTTGAGTGTGGAGGAAAAGCTGAGAAAAGCAACCTGGTGACCTACAAGGAATGAGTTGACCTGAAGAAGAAGAAGTTACAGTAGGGTCAGAGTCCTCAAAAAGGTCAGACAACATCAGAAATAAACATAGCCCATGAGGTTCAGTAATGAGTACATCATTAATGAGTGCAGTAGGTGCTGTGCATGTCAAGACACAGAGGTAGCTAGTGTGGACCTCATCTCTTTGGAGACACTGTGGGGCAAGTGGAGCCAGTCCCCTATGGCTATAGGCTGAGTCTACTGACAGACCTTCCGGAAAATGCAAGATGAAAAGGGAAATGTAAAAATGACTTCATTACTTTAAATCATGCAGATCAGTATGCACACATCTGTAACACACTGTTGTCAAGACAACTAACAAAGCCTCCGAACCTATCCCTCACTTCATTCATCTGTCACCTTGCTCTGTGCCTGTGGGCGCCTGCCTTTTTCTCTCTGTGGCTAGATGATAATTTTCATTTTCGTTGAGACACTGTTTGTTTCAAACATGGAGGAACCAGTATCATTTGTGAATTGAATCCTTGCCTGTCTGAGGAGGGGACCTCCTCCAAGGAGACCTAAGGTAGTAAGTACATCACCCTGTGTGCCAGGGAGCTCAGTCACATTCCTACCTGAGCCAGAGATGATGACCTGAAGAAGTCATTTAACACACCTTCTTTAAAAGCCCATCGCTTGAGAAAACAGGAGTGTGCAGCAAGCCACACCCTTCCATGACTTCTGGGGAATTTAAGGGTAGTTACTACAAAATATCTTAAAGGATATCAAAGATTCATCAATAGTATTTTATTTATTCTAGTGGTCATTGAATATCCTGGAGCACTGGCTACCATTAAGCTATCAATAAGCAAACTGGGACAGAATGACAAGGCATTTAGAAGATGATGGTTTCTATACATGATTTACTACAATAGACACAATCACCAATATTAGAATTAAATTCAAGGTCAATAAAGAACCCTAAGAAATTTAAGAGATAAAAAATGATTTTGGCATCCCAGATCTGCTCAGCAATGGTTTTAAATGCCCTCCAGTGGCACTGCCTTACACCCCCTTTCACACATATTTCAATAATAAATGATAAACCAAAGAAGAAAGCTATTATACAACAATTCTGGAGGTCAGAGGTATAAAATGCAATTCCTAGGTGTTTTATTTTGTTTTTTGTTTGCTTTGTTCGTGGGTTTATATTTGATTGTTTTCAAATTTTATTTTATTTGGTGTGCATGTGTGCATGTGTGCATGCCTGCATGTGTGTGTGTGTGTGTGTGTGTGTGTGTGTGTGTGTGTGTGTACATGAGTGTATATGCTAGCTCCATGAGTCTGTACATTCACAGTGGCAGAAGAAGATACCCCTCAGAGGTGGTGTTACAATATTTTTAGGATTCCCAGATTTTCACGTGGATACAGGTATTCTAACCCTAGTTCTCATGATTATTTAGCAACTGTCTTATCATCTGACAAGCTCTCTCCAATCGTTTGTTCATTTTGAGAGAGTTTCAGATAATCCAGTCTGACTTTGAACTTACTATATAGCTAAAGATGCCTTTGAACCCCTGATCCTCCGGCCCTAAGCACCTAAGTCTGGGGGCTATGGGCATGTGCCACCACATCGGGATGTCTCGATTGGTTTTTAGGCAGATTCTCCATCTATAGCCCAGGCTGGCTTTAAACTTCATCCCTCCTACTTTGAGTTCCCAAATGCTCGATTGAAGTGTGTGCCACCACACTCAGCTTGCTCACACTGCTGGATAACTGAGTCCAGGGCTTTGCACATGCTAGGCAAAGGATTCTGCAACTGAGTTACATTTCAGGCCCACAATACCCAGTTTTATCAAAGAAGTTTTTTCTAGCCCTGCCCACAAATAAGAAATATGTTTCTAACTGCTCATTCCTTTTCCCACCTCATTCCAGGCAACAAAGGTCTCAGGGGCTGTTTTACTCTTTGGGGGACACTTGATGCACAGCCTGGCCCAGTCTACTGATGTAGGCTAAATTTTTAGAGCCTTCTTTTTAGCCAAACTGAGCCTCAGGTACTGTGTGACAAGATTACACCTTGGTCCAAGGGTGCAGCCTCCCCTCCCTTCCCCTCTTCCCCATCTACTGCCATTAAAAGCCATCATGACAAGTGTCTCCTGCGAACACTGTGAAGTCACCTGTATACAGAGGCCGTTATAATTAGTGACAAACATTCCTATATATAAGTTGCTCCACTTGAGCCTCCCAGCCAACCCATGATATCGAGGGCAGCCATAAAACCTAACGTCTCCATGCTACAGCTAAATAAACTGAGGTTTCTCCAGGACGGCCCTAGCCAAGCTTCCACACTGTATCAGTTTCCTGTAACTGCCATAACAAATTACCACAGAGTTGGCGGAAATAACAGATCTACTCTAACAGAGATGTGGAGTAAAAAAGTCCAGAGTCCATCTCATTGGGATGAGATCAAATGTCAGCATAAATGGCTCCTTCTAGAGGGTCTAGGGAAAGTCCAAGTCCTCTGGCCTTGGCCTATGGCTATGAGTGTTGACACAACTCCCCCCTAAATCCGCCACGCATTGCCTTCTCCTCTGTAATAGTCACTTCCTGCCTCCATCTTATGGCACTTGTGATTGCATATAAGATTGACAGTTCAGAATAATCCAGCTCTCAAGATCCTTAACTTAATTACGTCTGCAAAGCCCCCTTTTTATTATACAGGCAACAGACACAGGATCCAGGGATCTGAGGATGTCTTGAGGGACTATTCTGAAGCTACACACATACAAACGCAAAAGAGTTCTGCCTTTCCAGCCACGGCACTGCCCTGAATTCTTACTTCTTTGGAATTCTGTCCTTGCTGATTTGCTGAGGGGACCCTCGTACTCTTTCAGGTAAGGGCCTGATCAAGGGAATCAGACCATGTAGATGAGGTGAATCTTAGAGAACTGACCATATTTGGTCATATGCTACACACTCATTGCTTCTTACATCCCACACTCGAGGCTTCAGATCCTTTCAACCACATCTCCTTTCTTTTTGTCTTTTACTTTGTGTGGTTCACTGTGTTATTATTATTATTATTATTGCATTCTTTTAAATATTTTGCTTTTGTTTTGCTTGGGGAGTGTATGTGTGTGAGTGTGTGTGTATGAATGTATGTGTGTGTGAGTGTGTGTGTATGAGTGTGTGTATATGAGTGTATGTGTGTGTGAGTGTGTGTGTGTGTGTGTGTGTGTGTGTGTGTGTGTGTGTGTGTGTATGCGCCTGAGGCCCAAAATGCACTGATTCTCTGAAGTTGGAGTTACAGGCTATTGTGAGCTGCTGGAAACCAAACTCCAGTCCTCGGCAAGAGGATCTTGGCCATGTCTCCAACCCCCACTGTGTTTTTCTGTTCCTGTTTCACATCACCTGATCTGCTACACTGCTTCTGTGTTCACTCTCATTTGGGATTGTCCACAGTCTTTGTTAAGTGTCATTTACTCCTCAGAAAATCCAGCCATTAATGGCTTGGTTACCTTTTCATTGCAAATTGCAAAGACCTTTGTTGGGCCACAAAATGGCCCCTTTGGAAGTTGTTCTGCCACAGGCCTAACAAATACAAAGCAACTGTGGAAACAAAGCAAAAGAGAAATCCAGCTCTTTGGGGAAGTCAGTTTAAAATCCACATGTTCCTTGATAGTACTTATCGGTTATCCTGCCATAACCATCCATATTAACGTATTGCTCAGCATGTTAGCTCTTGCCCTTGTTCAGCACTCTGGAGGCAGCAGCTGGCAGGTCTCTGTGATCCAAACTCAAAGCCCAAGGCCACCTCTGCAGCCAGTCCCAGAAGGCTTTTCCAATGGGCAGATGCCCACGCAGCCTCCTCCTTACAGACCCCTTATTGCCTGCGCCAGACATACTCCTGGAGAGGGGATGTTATCTCCACCTGGTGGACAAGAAGGTGTGGAGAGTGTCAGCACCAGGATCCTCAGGGTGCGGTGCTTGTGCCAACCAGCAGTCCAGAGATCAGCTCTGCAGATCTGATCGAGCCCCAGCAGAGACATGAGTGAAAACAGAACAGGTGGCCAAGAAGGGACTCTAGACAAAAAAATAGACTTTCATAGCTAGCTTCCTCTTCCCTCAAGTAACCAGTTCATGCAATTACATTCACTGCCTAATGCATCTATGTCATATGCCTTCTAAAAATTGTCCCCTGGCTCTGCACTCCCTGTTACCTGTACCTTCCCAATCTTCCAGAATGGAGCTTTGGTCAAAACGGCTGATCTTTTTTGCACATATCTTCCATATGCTCAGGCCTTGGGTCACTACACAGACTGGTTATTCACAGTGTGCACATGCTGCAGAGACCATCCTTTATTTTTTGTACGTTTGGTCATGCACCACAGAAAACTGGTTTGGGTCACCATGCTCACTGGGTTCGTATTTACAGGCCATTTCCACAGCCTCGTCACATCTCTATGGGCACTGGAGTTTTATGCATAACAGCAATGGGTCATTAGTCCAATTAAGTCTTCGGCTACTTCAGTGCCTTCTCTAGGAGGGAATAGAGCACAATATGTAATTTCAGCTTTTCTTGTGAGGATTCTCAATCCTCCCATGAACTAAATCATTTTATCAATTTTTAATTTTTTTTTACTTGTCCCATTAAACTACAGACCCGGAACATACTCATGAATGGTTTCTTTCTGCTTAAACTCGAGGACTTCCTGACATAACAAAAACTGGTAATTAACTGGCTCAGAGACTTTTACAATAGCCTCTTTAAATAAGTTCCAGTGCGCAGCTCTGGCAGGCTGGCTCTACACGGCTGATAGCAGCAATGCGTCCTCAATTAAACAAGCTATCGCCGCATGCTATGCTTCCCCTAGCTCTATACCCTACGGTCGTTCTGCTTGGAAGTGCCCACCTCTCTCCACATTCTGCCTTTGTAAAGTTATTCCCTGTATGCATGACTCCCCTTCTCCATTCTATTTTGTTCTTTCTTCAATCCCTAAACATTCAGTCTCTGGGTAGACGAGATGGCTCAGTGGGTAGACATGCTTCTCTGCCAAACCTGACAGCTTGAGTTGGATCTCCAGGTCCTGTCTGAAGAAGGAGACAATTGACTCCTGAAGTCGTTCTTTGACCTACACAAGCATGCCATGTTATATACGTACCATAAGCAACACCCAATAAAAATAAAATTCAGCATCAACCAGCTTCACCAGGCCAAGTCTGGATTCCTGGCCTTCATTTTAAGTAGGGATGCAGGGACTCAGTGAAGAAGGATGTCACCCTGGCTCTCTCAGAAAAGATTGTCAAACCCTGATTTGTTTTCCTTTCTCCCTGCCAGCCTCAACCAGGACCCCAGGGAGCCATGCTGTGAAGGACTAGCACAGGACCCTGATGCTTGTCCCCAGAACTCACATGTAAAAGCAGGACAATAGTTCTGCACACTTACAATCGCAGCTATCCCAGACTGCTCTCCATTGCTATGATAAAAACACTATGACCAAAAGTAACTTGGGAAGGAAAGGGTTTATCTCACCTTATAGTTCACGGTCAGTCATGAAGGGAAGTCAAGGCAGGAACTGAAGCAGAGGCCATAGAGCAATGCTGCTTACTGCTGCTTTGCTCCTTCTAGCTTGTTTGGTTTGCTCTCTTGTATCTCAAGACCACCAGGCCAGGGGTAGCACCATCCACAGGGGCTGGGTCCTATCATATCAATTATCCATCAAGAAAATGCCCCCACAGCTTGCATACAGGCCAATTCAGTGGAGGCACTGTCTCAGTTGAGACACCCTCTTCTCAAATGACTCCAGCTGTGTCAAACAGAAAAAAAAAATGACATTTGCAGATCCATGGAACCCACTAGCCTTGTAATCTAGTCTAACTGGAAAATCCAGACTGTGAAAGACCCTGTCTCACAAACCAAAGAAAACAGTGTTCTGACAAACATTAGGAAAGGCTGACATTCATGTACACAGTCATGCATGCACATGCACATACACACAGGAACATACACAAAAGCATGAAAAGACAGTCTGTATTTTCCCACAATAAAGTGCTTCTCAATGTTTATGTTTATAAAAAGCCTCCTAACTGGTATGTCTGACTGATACTTGCCCATTTTGCCCACAATTTTTCCCACAAAACAGGCAAACTGAAAATGGATACTCTCCATAAGGTTCCCTTTGCTCTTAAAATAAATCCAACACCTTGAGAGGACCAGCAGCCTCTGGGATAAAAAGCTCATCTTTTCTACTGTCCTCAAACTCTTATCCCCCTGCTTCCCCTTTGTTCCTCAAAGCCAAAGATGCTTCAAGTTTGGGATCTTTGCATCAGCTCTTCCATCAGTGGGCAAAGCTTGTTCATTATTGCCTCCGGTCTCGACTTCAAAGTCAGTTCTTGGAGTCACCTCTGACAACCACACACACACACACACACACACACACACACACACACACACACACACACAGACACGCACACAAAGAGAGAGAGAGAGAGAGAGAGAGAGAGAGAGAGATATGAGAGAGAGAGATATGAAGGCAAAGACAGAGACAGAGAGACAGACACACTAGTATACCACTTTAATTTTACAATTTCTCTCTCTTTCTGTCTCTGTCTCTGTCTCTCTGTCTCTCTGTCTCTCTGTCTCTCTCTCTCTCTCTCTCTCTCTGTGTGTGTGTGTGTGTGTGTGTGTGTGGCCACAGAGACTAAAGAGGGCACTGGATCCTCTGGAGCTGGAACCATAGTGGGTTGCAGGTGCCCAACATGCTTGCTGGTATCCAAGCTCAGGTCATCTGGTAGAGTAAGATGTGCTCTTATCTACTCAAATTCCCTGCACCTCAATTTTAGTTTAAAGCAATTTAGCCCTACCATTTGTGTTAGAACGCACTATTTATCCATAACTGTTTCACCTATAGAAACACACCATAGTGATTCTCACTGTGCACAGAGACTTTTTGCCTTGGTCATAGTCATGCCTATTCCATTTGGCATATACATGCTCGGGAGTTTTTATGAATGGAGCTATACCACACATTAAAACCATGTCAGTGAATGACCAGGTCACTGCCTTCAGGAAACTCCCCTTGGCACTCTCCTTGGCGATACTGTGTCATGGTAGCCATTGTACAGGGCTACTTGGGAGCAGAGCACTGCCCTCCAGTTAAGCCACCAGGGTGTATCTAGGATAGGTGATCTTAGGCAGGGATTTGACACTGAAATGGAGTGACTGCCCTGAAGTTAAACACCAAAAACCAAACATAGAAGAAGGCCGTTCCTAGTTAACAATTCTACCCTGTGACTGCCTCGCCCTGCTGTGCAAATGTATTAAAGGAGTCTCCAAATAACAAGCCCTGAAACTAATCAGGAAGTGGAAAACATAAAAATAATTCCAGCCCACAACACACACCCATGAAAACAAGAAATAATAAAAAAAAAATGTTCTATATAAAACCCATGGGGCCAAACTCTGTCCTCAATTAGTGGTACAGGCTGCCAACCCAAGTCAATGGAGATTTTCAGTCCAATAATAGAGGCCGAATGTGGGGCCCAATATGCACTGTGCTTGCTTTTAGGTCATACATCAGGAATATCAAGTGGGTGTGTATTGGCTTCAATGTTACGGTAATTAAACTGAACAATACTATCTTCCATGTTGAGTTCATTGAAACTTGTACTAGACAAGGAGCTTCTGAAGAGCATGTATGTGGTGTGTATTGTGGTGTGTGGTGTGTAGTGTGTATATATGTGGGGTGTGTGTTAGTTTGTCTGTGGTGTGTGTATGTGTGTCTGTGTGTGGTGTGTGGGGGGGGGGCGTGTGTATGGTATATGGTGTATGTATACATGTGTGTGTATGTGTGGTGTGTGTGTGTGTGTGTGTGTGTGTGTGTGTGTGTGCGTGCGTGTGTTTTACTGGAGACATCCTGCATGAACAGTATCCAACATTATGGAGAGGACATTTTTATAGATAAACATGAGTAGCTACATATTTATAGGTCATGATATCAAAGATATTCTTCAAAAATCACTAAGAATTTTGAGGTGGTGAGGTTAGGAGGATAAGCAGTAGGTGAACAAAGCTTGTAAGCCTAAGGACCTGAGTTCAGTCACCAGAACCCATGTGGTGGTTGTTGGGGGAAAAGGAGACTTGGCATGAGAAATGTGTCTTTGTAATCTAGAACTGGAAAAGCAGAGATATGCAGATCTCAAGTGCCCTGGGGGGGGGGGGCAGTCCAGCCTACTAGGAGTTTAGAGCCAGTTAAAGACTCTGTATCCAAAAAAAAAAAAAAAAAAGATAGATAACATCTGAGCAAAGACACCACATACACACACATACATACACACACATACAAGGTGTACTCTTACTTCAGACAACACACAAAAGTTCAAAAGGAAGTATAACCCTATGTATAATAAGAAAGTTGACATAGAAAAACTATTAAAGGAGAAAGGTAAATCTTTATATGTTGGTCTAAGTGATTTTGATTCAACATCAAAAGTATAAGACGCCAAAGAAGTTATATAGTTGTACTTTCTGTAAGTTTTAAATTTATTTACAAAAGGACACCATTATGAACATGAAAAGAGCTAACATTATAGAGATTTTCAAATAAATGATACGGTACTTGTATCTGTAAGCAATGAACCCATGGCCATTTATAAATTTTCTTTGGAGAAATTTCTATTAAAACACTTTGCTGGCATTTTTAACTGTGAGGAAGATTTTATGACATTTTAGTTGAGTCATTCATCTTTCAAATTACGGTATTGTGAGTTTTCTTGATTGGCTATGCCAGCTGATGAACATGGCACCATCATATAGTAAACATTACTCAGCAACAGAAAGGGATGAAGCACCAAAGTACACTGAAAAATCAATAATTATTGAAGACATTCTGCAAAGGGAAAGAAGCTGATAGCTAGGCATTGTGGGGCGTACCAACACTCGGGAGGTGGGCCGAGAAGAGCAAGAATACATCAACATGCTCAGCCTTGAGTTTGAGGTCAGCATGGACTATATAAGACCTTATCTCAAAAGAAAAGGAGAGAGAGGAGGGAAGGAGAGGAAGAGAGAGGGGGGAGAAAGAGAGGAAAAAGGGATCTAAGCACAAAAGAATACATATTGCACGCGTCATTTATGTGAAATGTCTGGGATAGATAAGTCCACAGAGATTGAGGTTGGATCTGGTGTTGCTGGAGCCTGGGGGAATGGAGGAGAGGGGAGGGACCACTGATGACTATGGGTTTCATTTAGAGGCAATGGAAATACTCTAGAATCATATGGAGACTGTGATTGTGCAACTCTGGAAATGCACTAAGAATCACTGGAATCACTTCAAAATGGCAAGGTTAATGAAATAGAAATGATATATTATTAAAACAAAGCCCAAGAATCCTTATGAGGCAGGTTTCATTTTCCTTGCTTTACAAACAAGGTTTGGAGTGAGGGCTTCCTCAGACTCTAAAAAGCAAGTTGATAAGAGCTACGTTTGAAACTCTCCTGTCCATCTCATTTCACCACAATGACCCCTAAAGCTTTGGAGATGAGAGAGTGAAAAGGAGCCAGGTACATCTGCCTTAGATCTGTGGTGACTTAGTTCAATCCTCACTTCCTTGTCCATTACCTCCAGCTTGATCATAAGTCCCAGGCAGATGGGTGTGTGATGAGATGCTTTGAAAGCCTAGAAAAGGCCATAAACCTCATGTCAGTGTGACCACCGACCCGCACTGTGGCCCCCTGGTTCCTATCGAGAAGTCTGTCCAACAATCGATCGTAATGGCAGAGGCTCAATTCAATTGTTCATGAATCCCCATCCATCATGAGGACAGCAGAATGACAAGTGTGGCCCTGCCAGGACCTCTGCCTTCACATGCAGAGGCTTAATACAAGTAGATGGCCCTTTTACCCTTAATGATTCTCCCAGAGCACTGAAGCTTCTCCTGAAATAGGGCCCAAATACATGCTCATATTGTTTATTATACACCATATTTACTGTGGGTCGTATATCATAATTATCTGCTGGCCTATCTTCTTCTAGCCCCTCCTCTGTGCGGTTCTTAAAGGGAGAGCTTGTTCTATTTAGTTTTCAACTCCCATGCTATGGAAATGCCCTACCTCCCTTGAAGAGAAGTTCTGGGTATGTACTAGGTATTTTGGAGTGCCCAGTTCCAGACTAAACTATTACGCGAGTGATCGTTTTCCATCCTTCCAACAACCCAAGGAGAGGGAGATAGTTATGATCTCAGTTTTACAACTAGTAAGTGCAAATGCAAAGGTATCTCTTGCGTTTCTCGGGAATGAACTCTTGATCTGTGCCAGCACTCACCTTGGCTCAGACTGGTAAAGATAGGAGATAAGTTTCCATGGGTTTAGCGATTGTTGTATGCACTTGCCAAGTGGAGATGCCAGAAAGCATAGTATTGCCCAGGGCATGACAAGCAGTATCTTCTTGCCTCTCATCATAAACAAGCTCCCAGGAGTAGGCTGCCTGAATTTCAATTTTTTTCCATTCAGCTTTAGAATTCTCATTTCTTAAAATTTCTATTGCTGCACAAAAGTGAAGTGTAAAGTAGTCTGTTTTCCAAGTCTGAGTCATTTAGCTGAAATTGTTTGTTCCCCTTCTGGTATAGGTTTGCACACTTCCTGTCTCTCTGGAGTTATTTTACTAACTAAGGGCTAAGACACCCACAGTTTGACAGTTCTTAACAATTTTCTAGATGCAAGATAACACCTTCAGAAACTAAGAAAGTCACAGAAGGATCACCCCCAGTCCCACTACCATTCTCATGGGCTGGCTGAAGAACATGAGGTATTTTGCGCCTTCCAGGCACATAGCAATGGTTCTTCTTGCTTGGTTTTGATTATTTTGAGACAAGCTCTCACCGTGTGGCACAGGCTAGCCTCAGACTTGCTACCTTCCTGCTTCAGCCTCCCAACATGCTGGGATTCGAGTCATATGTCACCACACCTTGTATAATATCCCATTTCAAAAACAGATACTGGGTTTAAAACTCAGGACTCAAGTTCTTCATGGTGACAGCCCTAGATAAATCTCCCACTACTTTCTCACCTTTCCCTGGGTCCTACAAAGTACCCATGTTAGTGGCCTCCCCACTTGGAACTCGCACTGAGAGGTAGAATTTAAGCTACTGGTTCTTACTGGCATGTTTGTGTGAGTAACTGAGTAAGGCAGGAAGTATCTCCATGGCCACCTTCTGTTGTCCTGGCTTAGCACTCAATGTTTGATGACCTACTGAGCCGTTTGCAACTGGAACCCAGGGCCTTGCTGCCCTTGGCTATTCCCACTTTACCTACTAGACAGTCGGGTTTTCCTGTGGTGATAAGTTCTGGGAAAGAAGTGACACCTGTCTCAGTTTAGATGTGGGGTGTCTTTTGTTTGCTTTATGTAATTCTGCAGAAGGAGGTCAATCAAATAGAAACATTTTTAGTTATTCTTTCCAATCTCATGGTCCTCTTCCTCTACCTCCTGGTGTTTGATCTTAACTCCCTGGCTCCAGTTACCTCAGTGTCCTCAAAACCATCTGACTATCCCAAGTCCAAGAAGCAAACAGGAATGGGAGAAAGCTTCCTGGTACCGCCATGATAGAGCAGCTGGGTTGGTTCGGGGATGTTGGATGGTGAGTAACTCAAGAGGCCAGAAAGGTCCCCCCAACTCTTTGTGGGTATATAGGAAATCAGCCAAAGCTCACAACCCACACATTCTGTAGCCCTTCAAAGGCCAAAGCGTTCCTCAAAACTCCCGCCAAGTTCCATGGACTCTTTCCCAGGCTCTTTAACTCTACCTTCTAAGATGGCTAGCCCCTCTGTCCCCCACATCAAATCCCATGTGTATTGGTGATTTGTTTTTCATGATCAAAATGGAAAATCCTTTACCCAGCTCCTTCCCTACATCATACGTTTCATCCACACACTCCCAGGCACATTTACACAGTTTCCTTACACTGCTCTAATCTGCCAATTTCTTTGGTGAAGAATTTAGTTTACCAGTTACAGAATCATAAGATTGTCTCTGTTCTCCTGAGGAAACTTGAGGTGTCTCAGAGATGGGAAGAAACTGCGTTCTACTGAGATGCTTTGAGAAGTAAACATTAAGGACAGACAGATGGCAGGCAAGGATGGACCATGTAGATACGGAAAAGAGATAAAACGTGAGATGATCCAGAACAGGAAGATGCCAGTGACAGAGACATGGAGCTGGAGGCCACAGCAAAGCCCTAAGTGAGCTTAGGTTATGACGCCAGCATCATTTCCATCAGATACAAAGGGATCAGAATAGGCTCTGCACCTTAGTCCCTTGAGACGGGGTCTCTCACTGAACAGGAAGCACATGTGGTTAGGCTGGCTGGCTAGTGATCTGAGCAAATTCATATGTCTCTCTTTACCAATGCTGGGGTTACAGACACACTCAAGCTATTTTATGCAGCTGTAGAGGATTCAAACTGGGGTCCTCATTCTTGCAAAGCAGGCACTCTTAGCCACCCTACCTCTACCCCCACCACACCCACACCACACGGGCTAATCTCAGCAGAACCATGATCATCTGTGGCATCAAGAGTGTGTTCTAGTGCAGCCTACACAGCTTCCTGGATGCATGATGACACACCATGTTGTGAGCTCCCATTTCATAATCTAGCAAACAGGACCCTTGCAGGGTCCTCACAAAGGCTGGTCACAAATGTTACTGGTCTCAGAGCCCAGCATCCACTTGGAAGCCAAATAAAAGGCAGCTACTCTGCATATGAACATGTATGTGTCATATTTCTATTTAATTATCATTGCAAGCAATAATAAGTACAATGTGCCCTATTAAAACTGTTGTTATAAGTTTTTAACTACAATTAGTGGTGTACATTGATAAATATACAGTACTGACTATTGTTAAATTACAAACAGATCAGTAAGGCACTGATCTATAGCATTTATTTACCTTCAGAGTGTCAAAATTTCCTTGGCCCTGATTAATTTTAGAGTACATACATAATGTCACTGAGCAGATTCCGGAAGAGAAGGATGACATCTGGAGCCATCTGAGTAGCTACAGTTCCTCTCACAGTAACCTCTGGTCTACTCTGATATCTTCTCAGATATCAAACACTGATGTTCCCTAATTCATGTATTTATTGTCAGAAAGGAGTGGGGAGGGGCTAGGGCTAGGGAGGCAGCTCAGTCTAAAATCTTGTTATATAGATACAAAGACCTTAGTTTGATCCTCATAACCCATGAAAAAATGCGGATATGGTGGCATTCGCTTGCAATTCAGTTTTGGGGAGGCAGAGACAGTGGGATCCCTGGAGCTTTCTGGCAAGCCAGGGTAGCTTACTTTGTGAGTACCAAGTCAGTGAGACCCTGACTCACAAAACAGCATCGATGACAACTGTGGAACATACCAAAGGTTAGCCTCTGACCTGCACATACATGCACAAACACCTGCTCATATGCAAACATGCATACATATGCACATACACACATACAAGAAAAAAAGAATGTGTTCCAAATAAATCAACAAGAGCCTCTTACAAGGCAACAGGGTTGCTATTTCCTTTCTTTTGCTCATGAGTCTACATTCTATCACTCCTTGTTCATCACCTCCATGTTCATAATTTTTTTAAAAAATAATCCCTTGGGGGCGCATGTGTGTATGCAGTGTTTACATATGTCTGTGGAGGTGTGCAGGTACCAAGCGTGCCCACCTTCTCTTCCAACCTCCCACTTTAGTACAGATTATATTTGAAAATCGGCCTTGACTAAACTCTTCTAATAGCTTGTAACATCAATTTAATGACAGATAAAATAAAGGAAAATTACATTCTCTTTCATTTAAATGCTAAGCCCTTTTAATTGTTTTATTTTAAAAAACTCATTTCCTCTTGTAATTATCAATATATTCCCATCACCCCAGGAAATAAAAAGGTTTCTTTCAGGGGGCAATTTTAACACCTGTAAATCCCCCAGATGTTTGAATGAGTCTGTAAGAGCTAGAGAGGAAAGCGTTGTTTTATGTCTAGCGGATTCTCCATTTGCTTTTTATTTTTTTTTTAAATCCTTTCATTGTATTTTTGATTAGTGCTGGATAAATAATGTTTGGATTAAAAATCCCTACTGTATGACTGTGCTTAGCATTCATGCTACTAGTGTCCAAGATTTAACATTTAATGAAAATATAACAGTCCCCTACACATGAATCCACATGATTATATGCAGAATTGTAAAGGACCAGAAGTCCCACCCCCATTTCAACCTCAGCTTTCTAAGAAGCAAATTGAGGGAGAGAACAGTACCATGATTTGTCCACCTGGAAGATGGATTTAATGCTTCACTTACCACATTCCTATCCCTCTGTGTATATGTATGCATGCTCACATACCCATATACACCATAGAATGTGCATTTGAGAATTCAGCAGAGCCTAAAACATTGGGTATGCCCAAAATATGTAAATAGGAATTTAATAAAAATTACACATTTACTCATTAGGTTTGTTTGTGTGTATGTGTTGATCTATGTATTCATATATGGGGATACATGGTGTATACATGTGTATGTGTGAGACAGACAGACAGAGGGAAAGAGAGACAGAAAATCTATTTCTGAACGTGGTGCTCAGTGGTTGGTTAGACTGTCTGGCTAGCAAGCCCCAGGGATTGTCTCATCTCTATCTCCCAGGGCGAGGCTTACTAGAGTGTCATGCTCACTTTTTATGTGAGTACTGGAAATCCAAACTGAGTGCTCGTGAACGCATGTATGGTAAACATTCTACCCACTGAGCATCTCCCTAGCTCTAATCATCAGATGTTGTTTGTGCTCTTACTGTGTAGACTATAAGCTTCCATTTTCATACTTTACATCTTTCCCTTAAACACCTACATTAATGTAACACAGCCTTTTCCAATGGAAATGAACCTGATTAAAGAAAGCATTTGTAGGAGATGGAGAGGTTGCTCAATGTAGAGAGCTTACTGTGTAAGCCTAACAACCTAAGTTCAGACCCCCAGAACCTATGTGAAAGCTGAGTATAACAGTGTGAGTCTGTAACCCCAGCATGGGGTAGAAAGGGAAAACAGAGGCAGGCAGAGTCTATGGACTCAGCCGGTAATCAAGTTTGTTCTTTCTTGTTTGTTTAACACTGTTCTTTCTAAAAATAACAAAGGGTTTTCTGAGAAAGAGGGTGGCCACCTCCTGCAGAAGTCCACTGCCACTTTAAAAAACTGACAGTGGTCCACTCACAAGACTATTTCCAATAGAAGGCCCCATATGTACAGACATTTCCATATGGCTGCCCTCAGAGCTGGCAACCTGTTCCGAAGCCCAATGTCCTTCCAAATTTGGTGACATAGTCCTGAAAAAGAAAATGACCCAAATGCTCCCCAGCGATTTGATCTTCATGACTCTGAGGCTAGTAACTTTGGTCACAATGCATTTTATATCTGATTAATTTGTGAGGATAATACTGAGGGACATAAGAAATTTTCATCAAATGTTGCCATGGCTCAGGCAGAGCTATCCGTGCTGTGTATTGATGCTGACTAGAAAGCAAGTGAACAACCATATGTGAGCCGATCCTGTTTCCTAGGGGTCGTGTTGATAAGGAGACAATGATGAGGCCTGCCATGTCAGTTTGCTCCCTAACGCTGGGTCAAATGCCTTGGATTTTTTATGTTTGTCCTTCTCAAATGTGTCCAGGACTGGAATGGGATTAAATGTGAGTGGGGTTAGAAATGTTCCATTCTCCAAGCTAACAAAATACCATAGAATTTAACTCTAATTCAAAAATAGTGATTTGTTCTCTTGTGTGAATCCTTCAAGTCAAGAGTTCAGGCAGGGCTCAGGTGAATAGTTCACCCACTCCGGTGAAATTTATTGAGCTTCCATAGTAAGTGCTCTGTCATCTGTGGACATCTGGTTTCAAGAGAGATTCACTCCCTTGTCTAGAACCCTGTTAAAACTGGGCTCTGTTGATTCTACTGCCCAGCGCCTCAACACCACACCTCTCCTGCAGGTATCTCAGGGGAGCTGGACAACATAAATAACTGATTTCTGCCAGGACAAGAAGTCCTAGAGAATCCCTGGGAATCTTTATGAACTCCTCTAGCCTAATCTTAGAAGTCACATAGCGTTCCTTCACTGTATCCTCCTAAGAGCAAACCATGAGGTCAACTAAGATTAGCTTTTTCTAATGTGTGTGTTTGCAGGATTACCCCCTTTCTCCAACATGTATGACCACCATAACAGACACGAGCTTACATTGTCATAAGGGTGATCACCATCACCTTTACCATTCTCTCTCTCTCTCTCTCTCTCTCTCTCTCTCTCTCTCTCTCTCTCTCTCTCTCTCAATGTGGGGCACTGCAAGATACAATTACTGCAAAACACAATGATTATTTTCTTGTGGTACAGGATCTTAAACATCCAACTATAGCCCTTTAGCCAAAAATGGTTTTTTTTTGTCACCATTGAGTTATGTTTTGCCCTGGTTTGATTGTGTGTTCTGCCTGGAAATAATCTAGATGACCCTCGACTGAAGAATGGATTTAAAAATTGTGGTACATTTACACAATGGAGTACTACTCAGCAGTTAAAAAGAAATTAAAAATGGCATTCTGAAATTCCCAGGCAAATGGGTGGACCTAGAAAACATTATCCTGAGTGAGGTAACACAGAGCCAGAAAGATTAAGTATGGTATGCACTTACTCATAAGTGGATTTTAGATATAAAGCAAAGGACAACCAGGCAACAATCTACAGCCCCTGAGCTACCAGGTAACAAGGAAGAACTTAAGATAGGCATCCATGGATCTCCCTGGGAAGAGGAAATAGAAAAGATCTCCTGAGTAAATTGGTATTGTGGAGGAGGGGATGACAGAGGTTTGGGAAAGAACGCTTGAGCTGGGGGAGGGAAGGGAAGGGAGAACAAAGAAACAGATATCTTGATAGAGGGAGCAGTTGTGAAGTTGGAGAGAAACCTGGTGCTAGGGAAGACCCCAGCTAAGGCTCCAAACAACAGTGGAGAAGATGCCTAAACTGGCCTTCTCTTGTAATCAAGTTTATGACCACCCTAATTGTCATTAAAGAACCTTCCTTCATCCAGCAATTGATGGAAGCAGATACAGTGACCCATAGTGAGCCCTGGGCTGAGCTCCCAGTCCAGCTGAAGAGAGATAATATGAGCAAAGGAGTCAAGATCATGATGGGGAAATCCACAGAGACTGCTGACCTGGCTCACTGACTGAGATGTCAGCTACTGAACTACATGGGACTGAACTAAGCCCTTTGTATGTAGATAGGCAGTTTGTGGGGCCTCTGGCAGTGGGACCAGGGTTCACTCTTGGAGCATGAACTGACTTCTTGGAGCCCGTTCCCTACGGAGGAACACTTTACTCAGCTTTGATACTGGGGGTAGGGGTGGGGCTTGGTCCTACCTCAACTGGATATGCCAGACTGCATTAACTCAGCCTGAGTCAATGAGGAGTAGATAGGGGAGGAGGGGAGAGGAGGCTGGGGGAGAATTTGGAAGAGGGGAAGGAGGGGGAGCAGGGGTCGATACATTAAAAATTAATTTAAAAAAGAGAGAAAGAGACTGTGTGTTTTGTCAGCCAGGTCCTAGAGCAGCTGATTCCTTCCAGGCCAGCCAAGGAGGTAAACGGACGGCTTCCACAGGACCAGAAGGATAGCAACTTGGAGCATTTATCTGTAAATGGTGCTAGAATAGCGATTGTACCTTAAAAAAACAATCCTGGACATGCAATTGTTTTGCACAAAACTGACTACGTCAAAAGACATCTTAGATAGCATTGAGGAAATGACTCAGCAACCTGCCAGAAAAAGAGGTGAGATCCATGCTGGAGGAACAAACAGGGTCACTGAAATGCCTTGTCAGAGGCGCCACCCAGCCAAGTCATAACTTACACTTTCTCAGTGAATTATAAAAGTCTGGAGCAAAAGTCAAGTCACTTGTGAGAGCAGAAAACGTGCTCCAAGCTGCCACCAGGGCCTCACCTCAGCCCATCCCTCATGCCAATCTCAGCCCCTACTGTAGAGAATAGGAAACTGGTAACGAGAGAGCTCATTTACTGTCTGGCCTTAGGTTCTAGCTCAGGCATCCATTCCAAAACTGATCTTGGGTCGAGGTTGAGTAATAGTCATGTTGCCAGGCACGTGACTCAAGGCAGCTTGGCCTTCTGTATCCTTTGCTTTCAAAATTTACTCTGCATTCAAGAAGACTGTGGCCCAATGGCAACCACTTTGCTGACTTGTAAAGTAAAACACATAATAGTAATTCTTACCTTTAGAATCATATACATGAATTCAATCACTTAATTACACCCTGTAGCCATCATCAAATACTAGGGACTAAAGTGTTGTTATTTGGAGGGAGAAGTGAGTCCCTTTTTCTAAACACTTGAACAGTAAAGTTTCAGGCCGCCATGGGGTCAGTATCACTTCCTCCCTTACAAAGCTCTCCCTGTCTACCCAGAGTTTGGCTAATGGTTCCCAAATTAAATAAAACACAAAAGGTAATCTAGCATCTCAGAACATAGAGCACTTGATGCCCTTCTCCTAAGGCCATTCTTTCTTTCTTGGCAAGAGAGTCACTGTCAGAGAAATATTACTTCTAATAGGGACAGTGCCAAGACCCAGTTGCAACAAATCTACCAGACAATTTACGGGTGTTCCAGAATGATCTTTTAAGAAGAGAGTGAAAAACTGATTGAATGTAAAAACGGTGTCATGTTTGGACTTCACTGAGCTACACGATTTTCTTTAGGATTTAGGGACACCACCTACCTTCCAAATGCCTACAAGGATTCAGAGGCCAAGTGACCCAGGACTCTCTCAGAGGACATCAGCTGGATAGGATGTCTCCCCCACCTCTCCAACACCTGCACTTCCTGTTTGTTCTCCCCTTTGCTGGTATAAACAGGCCATGAGGTGGGCAAGGTGTCTGTGAACGAGCTTCACAGCTGTTTCATTATTCTGCTAGATCAATATTAATTTTTGCAGGCTTCCTTTTCCAGCACATCGGGCTAGAAGTAGCAACTTGTACACACCCTGGTGTTTGGCAAGGGGATTTATGAGCCTGCTCTAAAGACACAGCCCCTGTTGCACCGAGTGAAAACCTGGTTGGAGCCCAAAACAGCAAGGAGAGAGCAGGGGGACACAAAGTTAAGCCACTTCTCACAGGCCAAATCACAGAAAATCGTACCTGGATATTATGTGCCTGCCTATGGTGCTTTCGCCGCCAATTTCCCACTTGGCCACATGTGCACATTTAATTAATGTTCTGCTCATCACCTCCTGCAAGTCATTAATAAGGATGCACTCTAGATACAGGCCTATCTCAGAGCCTGCCAGAAGCACTCCGCTGGCCACCATCTCCCAGCCAGTGCACAGCCGCCCACCGGCTGCTCACGTGCCCTTCCAGCCAGGTTTCTACGAGGCAGAGCTCAAAACCGGCTCGGTTGAATTCATCTTTCAAGTGAGATTTCTGGATGCATCCATTTCATTGCCTTCACCCACTAATGTGGTAGAAGGCTTTTTTTTTTTTTTTAATTCTATTAAAAAATGCAATTAAATTTGTCTCATGGAATTTGCTCTTTAAAAATCCAGACAGCTGCTTGCTCATGGTGGCATTATGCTCCTGATTCCTGCACATTTTTTCTCTTCATCTCCATTCCATTACTTTGCTGAGGATTAAAGACAGGCTTAGCAGATGGCAAATGCCAGGATCTCTTCCCACCCCACCTCCCATTCGGAAGACTGGGATCATATCGGCCAGAATACACAGCCCAGGTTCCTCCATGCGGCTTCTGGAAGACAGGAGTAATTGTTTCATTCAAACCCGTCAGCTAATGCAAAAAAAAAAAAAAATGAGGTTGAAAGGCAGGAGAGAAGAGACCAAGGGCTCTTCCCCATGGCTGGCTGTATGGCCAAGGCAAGGTGTCTCTCCTGAGCCTCAGTTTCCTTATTTCTCCAGAGTCTCTCAACCCCTCCACCATTTCTCAGCCATAAAGCACTCATTAGGCTGTGAAGCAAATGAGGTAATGTCTGTGGTGAGATGGTTTGTGCGTTTCCAAAGAAAGACACCATATAAAAAGCATTCTGATTGCTAACAGTCAGGGACACTTAGCATCAGGCCTGGCTGGCTCCATGAACTATTTAACTGCCTGCTTCTTGCAAAAACTATTTTTATCAGTTAATTACACATTTTTCTTATTAAATAACAATGTGAAAGCATTTCTTGCTCATTTTCCTGTCATGATTAATTTAATCTGTCTCCCTTTATTAAAAGTCCGGTTTTTTTTCCCCTCTTAGCCACTCTGGTAGGCGAGTAGCACCTCACAACTAGTCAGTTCCTTTGAGTCACAGCAGTTGCTTCATTCTTTTCTTCAGCACAGGTCTCAGAACAGCTTCCTTTTCTTCTGTGTCTAAGGGAACAACAAGAACTGGAGATTCCCTTGCCCTTGGTCCCCTGTGTGTTTCCTTGAAAAAGCCAATGTCCAGAGGAAATTTTAGCCTAGCTCTAAACTGTCCTGCAGGAGAAGGAAGCCAAGGCAGCAAGGTAGCAGGACTGCATGTTGAGTGTCACAGCACACACACAAACACACACACACCTCACATACACATACACGCATACCCCCCACATACCACACATATACACATACACACACATACACACACACATACACACACACATACACACACACACACACACACACACACACACACACACACACACACACACACACACACACACGGGGGGGGGGGGGGGGGTGCAAACATGCATTGTGTGTCCAGGATTTAAGGTAAGAAGTAAGACAGAGAGAGGAAAGCAGTCCCTGTACTATGGGGAACCTTCTCTAATGTTATTGTTATGAGTTAGAATTAATTATGATTAGTAATAATAGTAGAGGCACATCCATAATCCTGGAGAAAGCAGACTTCTAGTGCCCTCTGGTTATTGCCTGAACCCACAGAGACAGAAAACAGAGCTCGGAAAAGACATCTCGCAAATTTTGAGGCCAAACCAATTAGAGAAATGGTAGCCATAGAAGTGCTTTTTCATCTTCCTGTGATAGACAGGCAACCTGATTCCTAACTCTTGAGGGTCATCTTCGGACCCCCTCCTCCTCTGAGTGTGGGGCTGCGCTTCCTGACGCCACCCTAGTGAGCATGGCACCGCATCATCATGGGCCATCCCCTCTATGCCTGGTTTACAGAGACACTGCAGCTTCATTCCTGGAGGCCCCTCAGCCTTGCCAGCTGCAGGATGGTGAGCTGCCCTGGAATAGAGCCCAGGAGGCAAGAACCTGAGGTACAGCCAGGAGGAAATAGGAGCACTAGTATATGGCCTAGGATAAGCCAAGTCCTACCAATAACCACGGGTGGGCTTGGAAGGAAACCTGCCTGCACCCCTACTCTAATCTCCACTGCAGATAACTTTGCAGCCACACACAGGCACTGGGATGGATTTTGAGACAGATGGACTCAGCTGAACACTCATATTCCCATACAGAAAGTTACTATAAAAGTGAATGCTTGATCTTTCAAACTATTGAATCTTAGGATAATTTATTATTACTCAGGAGTAGAACGTTAACACACCACCCTTGTCACAATATTATTAATCCAGAAGGAACCTAAAGTACTAACTTCATAGGGAAAGGTATCGTATTCCTTTATCAGTTACACATGATACTGTGCCACTCATACCCTCTTTAAGTTGGGTGTGGTTTTACAAGTTTCCCAACACAATTCTCCAAGTAGCCACATACCCCCCATTAACTGTTTAGAGGTAAAAAGAGAAGCCTGCTCTCCCCAGCAGCGTGATGGAAGAGGGGTGAGAAGCCGGAACCTCTACCTCATCAGCCAAGATATGGGGCAAATCAGTCAGACTCCAACTGTATTTTCATTTTTGCTAACATAATCTATGTGGCTGTATTGACTGAAGAAGCCTAAAATCTGGCTGGACTTTCTTGTAAACCAGGAGTTCTTGGCATTTTGAAAACAAAAAATTAAATAAATAAATTTTTTAAAGAAAGGAAGGAAGGAAGGGAGGGAGGGAGGAAGGAAGGAAGGAAGGACACCTAAATAATACAGAAAAAGATTTTATTCAAAAATAAAATGAAAGCACAGGACAGAGTGGTCAACAGCCCTTGGCAAGTGCTGCCAGGGCTTCCTTTTGTAAATCCGTGAGGAGGAAGAGGAGGAAGAAGGAGGAATTAGTTGCTAAGTTGTGGAGTATGAGGGATTGTCTGTCTTGATTGACAGGCTTAGATTATGTTTAGTTCACTCCACATGCCCTTTCCCTTGATACAGCTGGTATTAATCATATGCATACCCAATCATGCCTAGGCAGAGATGGTAAAGAGAAAAAAAGAATTTTATTTTGAGGACACAGTTTGCCTTGCTGCATATGTACCCAAAACCAGTCAAGACTAGATCAGATCATTGCCCATTGTTACTGGATATGTTCCAGAATGTGTTTGGTCACAAAGGGGGAGTTGCCAAGGGGTTGCTAGGGAGGCATGACCTATTACATGGTCTGGAGTAGGGTATATGTGCAGCCAGATAGCTAAGTGCTTTGGTGGGGAAAGAGGCATGACTAGCTTAGTCAAACAGAGTCTGGTTGCTAAGTTTTCCCTACACTTTTCTACCTCAAAAGGATTCCTCTTCTTCCCACATTGCCATCTTCTGAACGTTGGCATTTCCCCTTATGGCCACAAGATGCTTGTAACAGCTCCAAGTCTCATGGAGTTCTACATTAGTGCCACAGGGGATGAAAAGGAAGTATTCTTGTTTCTTAGTCTAGACATGAGGAAAATTTTCCTCAAAATTCCCCTAGCAGAATTCCCCAAGCTTATTCACCAGACCTGGTTGACATGCCTACTCCTCAAGTAATCCTCAGATGAAGAGACTGAGAGGGCCATAGATGACTGAATCCACCCACATTTTACCCCCGAGGCTGGGAGTGGCCTTACATCCTGCAGAAGCAAGTGGCCACCCAGAGAGATGCTGGCAAAATTGAGGTTCTGTGTACACTAAGTAGGGAGTTGTTTACTGCTCTAGTTGGTGACGTGAATCTGGGAGAACGGGACCTAAAATAAGGTGGATTAAAGTCTCACGCAGTATCCAACTTTATTGAGAGCATCAGACAATTTATATTCTGAGGGTTAAGAAGAGTCACCTGAGTAAAAGGCACAATCATAAGGACAAGCAGCACGTGGCAAAAACACGTTCTTCCACAGAAGAATATGAAGAACAGCTGAAGTAAACTCACTTCTATCTGCTACACCTTGGAGGAGCACAGAAGCACAATCCAGGAACGATTCTGTGTTTTGAAGACACTGAGGTCATAAGACTTGTTTTCTTGGTGTTTTCTCACAAGCACACAGAATTCTCACACAACTCCATTCTTAGACCATGTCCTGACTAGTAGTATACTGTGCTAGAGAGTCACATAGAGGATGGCTTGACCCAGTGAAAATCGGCATTTTGTCCTCACCCTACATACAGTGTAAGTCAGAGAAGGGCTCCAGAGTCAGACAGGGCCGGAATGACCAGGTCCCCACCCATGCAGGACCTCGGGCGTCACGAGGCAGCAGAGAAGAGGCCTTGTCTACTGTCAATTTCCCTCATGTTTCCTGAGCCACAAACAGTGTGTAGTCCAGTCTGAGTGTGTGTGCCCTTTTCTGCAGACCGGGAGACATAAAAATCAATTGTTCTGATTCCAGTGGATAAGCAACACTTCTACAATAAAATTTGTCCCCTCCCAAGATTTTTGTGACATTAGAGATAAAATAGTTCTCCGTTTCTCCAACAATCATAAGCATAGATCTATGACTGGACTGGGATAGTTTATGCAGAGTCAAGAAGACATTGACCCACCCTCCTTAAACACAAAGCCACTGAGGAAAAAGCTAGCGTCTCAGCATGTGTCTCCTCCTTCAAGGCCCAGAGTTCTCACCTCACAAATTTTACCTTCTTCTTGGTTTCAAAGCTCTTGCAATGCCCCTGAGAGGGGTCTTGGCCACAGAAGATAGTGGATTGAGGTGAGAAGTGGCACCGAAGGTGGGGAGACTCCTCACAGACATTCCTTCTCTCTCCTGGGCCAGAGTGTTAGAACAATGAGTTGCTATCTTCTCAGATCTCCTCTTGAATGGCTCAGGAGAGAGCAGGGATTCCTGCCAACTCCCTCCTTGAGCTCTCTTCCTCCAGTGGACACTCTCAGCAGCTCTGTGTCTCTGGTCCCACTTCTCATTGGTGTCTACTTCTTAGAGAAAGGGGTCACAGTATGGTAAAGGTGAAGGTAGAGAAGGATCCTGAAATCTCAGGGCTTCAGTGCACAGGGCTCACTGGGATTACCTGGTCAGTTCAGGCCTGATGGGAAGGCCTTTTTCCATCTGGTCATCAGAGACTGAGGGTGAGGTACTCCTGTTCTCAACTATCAGATCCAGGGTTGCTGTGGACATTGAAAACCCAATCAACTGTGGAAGAAGATGATGAACAGCAAGTGAGAGAGGCTGTGGTGAACGAGTCCTAGAACAGACACCATCACTTCTGCCCACATACCCCTGACAAAACTGTCATATCATATGATCACCACCCCCCACTGCAAAGAAAGCTGGGAAATGTAATTAAATTCTGTGTCCAGGAGAAAAGAACAGATTTTGGTGGACACAGCTAGCAACCTCCCCCACAATCACCCACATAACTTCCTATTTTTTTACTTGGCAAAGGCTGACGTCACAGAGTATTTCTATACAGCAGTGTACTCTGCCTGTCAAGAGGACAAATCTTTACTGAGACAGGCTCCACAGAAATCTTGATGAAATTAATAAAAACCTGACCTTCTGCCTATCTTCCCCGCTTCCCCGTGGTATCACGTCAGCCTCATTCTGGGTAAGGTTGTGCAATTCTTAACAGATATCCTGAGCTAGCCAGCTCTACCATAAAAGAAAGTCAAAAGATGCTTCCCAGGTAAGAAATACCCTTTTCCAAATAGCAACAAAAGAATAAAAAGTTATGTTGTATATGATTCACTAGCTGAAGGACCTAGGAACAAGTGCCTCTCTATTCAGCTTCTGCTCATGCATCCATTAAAGTGCAGCAGACTGAGCTCCTGGGACAAGCCAGACAGCATGTTAGAACCAGAGAGACACTGCTGAACTTCAGTGACAGAGTCCCTGAGCCCTTATAGATTAGACTCCAAAAAGAAAGTAAATAGCTAGGTCTATACATTGAATGCACTAAGTAATTTTAATAGAACAGTGGGCCGAGGCAGAGAGTAGTCATGGGGTGGAAAAGGGGCCTGAAGATGAGACTTTAAAAACAGGTTACTAGGCTTGTGGAGAGTGAAGGAGGAGAAAGGCAATTTACTAGAGGGCACAGTAGAAAAAGTCACAACAAGAGACAATTCAGCATCACTCAACAACAGAAAAGTAGCTGATGTGACCAGAGACAATGAGACCAGCAGTGCTAGAAGGTGAAATTGGAGACATATGTTGGAGCCAGATCATGAAGTTTTGTTGATTATGATAAATAATTTGAGGGTGAATATAAATAATATGAGATCTGGGCATCAGAACAAGAGACGGGTATGACTCTCTGCTGCATCCAGCCACTAGAGGAAACAGCGGGAATGCCACACAGGAGGTTCTAAAGATTAGCAGTTCAAGATCAGCTGTTCTCAGGGTTGGTCCTCCTGACGGGATTTGAAGGAAAAACCTCAGACCTCTCTCCCAGATTCTGGTGGTTTCTGGAAATCTTCAGGAAAGGAAAGGTCCACTTGAACTAGCACATCATTTATTTCTGAACATGACTGTGTACCCACCACCCACTGCAGGGCAGTCCTTTTCTAAAGCAAAAGCTGTATTGCAGAGGGGTCTGCTCTTTTGCAGTATGATGTCATCATAACCAATCACATCTGCTGTGGCTCTATTTCCAAATATGATCCCATCAATTCAGAAGATTGAATTGTATTTAGGACCCAATTGAGAAATATCCTGACCCTCCCATGGCACACGTACAGTTTTGCATGGAGAATGGCTGGTTAGCATAAGGTAGGTATGGTAAGAGTGAAGCAGCAGAGGGTGACGTCATTATGACAAATATGAGAGATGGTTCTTCAGCATACATGGGAGTTGTTTTTTATAAATCAGTTTGAATACTGAAAGACTGTATCTAATTAATGGGGTGAAGGTAGAAAGCAGGAGTGACTTCTAGAGACAAAAGAGACAGCTCAATGGATAAAAGCACCTCCTGCTAAACCCAGTGACCTGAGTTTGATAAAAGGCAAGAACCAAGTCCAGTAAGTTGTCATCTGACCTCTGCATGCGCACACAGAGAGACAGAGAGGGAATATAATAAAAATGTTGAAAAAACAAAAAGAATGGCTTCGGATTTTCTAGCTTGATAAATTAGAAAAACCACCTCAAAGCCCATCAGGGAATGGATGTATAAGATGTGGTACATCGAGCCAAGAGTGGTGGTGCACACCTTTAATCCCAGCAGTGGGCAGGCTAAGGAAGACAAATGGTAAATTTAAAGTCTGCCTGAGATATGTACAGAGATGCTGTATCAAAGAATCAAAAACAAAACCAAAAGTGGTATGTATATACAATGGAGTATTATTTAACCATAAAGAACAATCAAATCCTGGTGTTTACAGGAAATAGTCAAACTGGAGACCATCATGCCAGGCAAAGTGAATGGGACTCATTTTCTCTCATCCGCACGGTTTAGATTGTTGAAAGGTATAAAACTATAATAAGGAGTATTTGAGGAGAAAAAGGGGACCAGGAGGCGAAATGTGGACGGGGGCAATGAAGGGTGAATATTATCAAAGTATATTTTATGCACATAAGAAAATGCCAAGACATTATTTTGTACAATTAGTAAACACTAATTTAAAAGTTAATAATAAAAAATTTCTAGATTGACCAAGAAGGACAATGGGACAATTTATGAAATTTAAGAAGGCAAAGCCATTCTTGTGGTGGCTCACTGTGGTTTTTCTTGAGTATGATAAATCTGAGATACACACAAGCCCTCCGCACCGATATGACAAGCTCATGGTGTCTGTGGAATTCTGGAGTTCAGGGAGAGATCTGTGCTGGAGACCGACTGTGTCTTTAACATGCCACATATTTAGGGTAACTCAGAGCAGATGCGTGCAGGAAACTTTCTCCTTCTCGAGGGTGACTCCTTTTCTTACAAGATGGAAGATTTTACTCGTCAATCCTGGGTGCTTCATCTTGGACTTTCTGCCATCTCCGTGGGACCTTGGTTTCTATATAAGAGGGAGAGCAACCTTCCAAGTCTATCCCAGTCTCACAAAGTGTTCATCCTCTATGACCAAAAGAACCCACACAGCCCAAGGTCCACAGACATCTCCGTCACAGGAGCCTGGTGAGCACAAATACACACACCTCATCCCTTCAGCAGAAATGACCTAAACTTTCTGAGGTTTGCATGTCCCTAGAGATGATCTCATTTGCCTGCTTCAAAAGCGCTTTGGTCTGCACAGCCTGTAGCAGCAAATTTACACTTCAAAAAGCAGACAGCTTTTTCCACATCTTATTCACTTAATGGGTGAGAATGTAAAATTAGTTCCGTTGCTGATGAGGACCTTGAGCCAAATGAAAAGTGTTCATTTGTCAGCACAGGCTTACAGCCTGAGACATGATTATATAGCTAATCCAATAATGGGTTTTGATGCTGAGCATTTATTTATATACAGTATGTCTTGTTATCTGTTGATAATCAGGACCTACAATTTACTCTTTCTTGTGCGTGGAGTGTGAAATAGCAACATCTTCCAGACATATTGCATTTAAGTACCAACATGCAAACATATACAGAAAGTACCATCATCAGCAAAATATTGTATCTGCTTTCTTTAAATAAAGAAAGGAGAATCAATGCTTGGATTCGGGCTCTTACATTTTTAAATATAAGTGGTATACTTCCCTTTATGTCTTTCTTAAGACTACCTCAGGGCAAAAAAAAAAAAAAAATTTTCTTAATCATCTTGACCCACCTTAATCAAGTGATTTCTTATTGTTCCCTAAAAATAAAAAATAAAAAACTAGTCTATCTGGGCTCAAATTCTTCTCTTACATTCAGACAGAGGAATACAAACCAAGAAGATACCTGGGGATGTCTTTATGATGACATCCCTGATTGGCTACCTGAATCTTACAGACACTCTGCTTGCTGCAAAGATTCATATTAGCACCATATGAACAGGGGAACAGTGATAATTATCTCAGGCAAAGCATCTTTTTTTAAAAAAATGTTTAACTTAAAATTAAATATAAAACTACCACATTTCTATTTCTCTCTTATGGAGACGCCCTGATGCTCCATTGGATGATTGCTTTGCACACTGTGGGTGAGATTAAACATCTGTCACTAAAATAGAGGGACACTCAGTCTAATATAAACATAAAACCTAACATTTGAAAGCATTTTGTATGTAAAATATGTTGTTGACTATTTATCATAAAGCCTATGAGAAAGGAAAGATATGTCTGGATTAATAATTCTGACCATTGTACATGTACCTGGATAAACCCCACGTGGAAAGTTAACACAAGTGCTTTTGTATGGGATCACCTCTTGGACACATGTAGAAAACTCCGGAACTAATGCTGTAAGTTCCTGATTTGGCATGTCCCCAACAAATAGCCTCCACCCCAAATGTGGCCTAGAAGATTGGCCACTATGCTATCCAACAAGGAACAGGACAAGTGCACATTATCAAACTGAAAATTCATTTCCTAATATTTCAGCATTGACAAAACACCACGGTTTACTGGATTACACCAGTTTGCTAAAGAAACCCCACTGTGAATGGCAAAGTTCACAGTTCTGTGAGTAATGGGTTTGTAGATGTGAGGGCTCTGCCATGGAAAGGCTGTTGGGAAAGAAAAGGGCGAACTAACTCCATGCAAATCTGTGTTATAACCACCCGTGACTGCTGAAGTCCGAGACCATTTCCCTCCTGTATGTGTGGTTGCTTTACCTAGCCTGGATAATTCATTAGGCTTCAACTATGGTCGAGATTAGATGAATCTAGCATCCATTACATTCTTACTTTCATCACAGAAACAAATCTTTCTTGTACCAGCCAGTGTAATCTTCAGAGTTTTAGTTATATAAAACACCTCAAGAAAAATGCACTTCGGTAAGATTTACACTTTATTACTCTAATGATTCTACAAACACTTCCACAATGTGATGAAAGACAGCACAGCCCCAGACTGATTGAGAGCTAATAAAAATCAGTACTGGAAACTGAAAAGAGCGCCCTTATCATCTTACTTTCATTTAGAGCTGATTACTAGGGGATTATAATGCAATCACAGCTATGTGTGAGAGGTAGCTATGGGAACCAGTTCTAACTGTTTATCTAGCCAAAGATCTTAATTTAAGTTTGAACACTCTGATTCATTTATATGTAAGACACCAAGGAGACAAAATGCAGAAGAAACAGATGCACACTTGTTCTTCCCATTTAACTTCATAAGCTACCAGCCAATTTGTCTTTCAGGGACAAAATTAATTTCTGATGACAATGTGAACAAGTACTAAACTCAAAGTCCCTGTCCTGGGAAACTTGTTAATGCCATGTAATGTTCTGGAGTTATTTGGGAGGGAGGGGGGAACAAGGTTTGCTCCTGGAGTTATGGGACATCCATAACAGGCTTGTCTTTGTCCCAACCCTGCACAGACTTGTGGCACCTTTTCTAGAAGCTAATTAGGGGACATTCGATAGAAATCATGTGGCTGACCATTTTTTTCCTACAGGGCATTTTTTTATCTATTCATTTTCCTTCATATAACTTACTCCTGTGGTTCAGATTTGATCCCAGCTCAAACCTCCAAGCTCACTGCCTCCCAGCCCTGGCCTACGGGCAAAAAAGATGACAAGTCCCACAATACGAGCTTCCTGGATCTCATGTCCTTACACAACCCACTGTGCATGTGTGCACTCTACCTCCAGGCCTTGGACCTTCACAGAGAAACTCAAGATCCGATACAAGAAATCTTGGTGGTGGGTTTAAGCGGCCCCTGAGCAACAGACACATGTCTGTATTCTTCATCAAGCACAAAGACACCCTCAGCTGGAAAATCCAACAAGCCCCTCCTTCCAAAGCAGCCCATGATGCTGTCCGTTCTCATTAGAGATAACCACACGACTAGTACTATAAAGCTAGCATTTATTGACCGCTTGCTGTATACAAAGAATACATTATGTGCTCTAAGTGCATAATCTCTCAATTAGTATATAAGTCCTATGAGGAAGTCACTTTACATCCATTTAATAGGCAAGGACACTGAGTCACATAAAATCTTAAAGTGGTATGCGGAAGGGTCAACACTTGCGGTCTTTTATCAGATTCTTAAACTAACCAATTTAAGAATGCTGCAAGGTAAAACTTGGCTGGTATTATTTCTCATCTTCATTTGTTCACACTTTTTTAGTACTGGATTGGGTGCCTCTCTTAATCCATAGGTTCTGTACACGCCGCTCCCCCCTCCCCCATTCCCAGCTTGCGTGGTTTTTTGGATTTTTTTTTTTCCTGCTCTTGGGGACCTCCCCAGGACATAATGGCAGTCCATTAGTGTGTTTTTCAAACCACGCTCTCTCCCATGCTCTGACAGTTTTCATATGCTCCACATGAAGGATCCTTTTCCAGAAATACTTTTGAAGAAAAGTCTAAAGTAAGCTGAAAAATCTTACATTTTTCATCTCAACGGGGAAATGGATTTAAGAAAAGGGAGTGAAGAGCCTGCAGGTCTTTCAGATTTTTAAAAAGAATTCAACACTGCTGTATTGGCTCTGGGAGCACATCTATCAGAGAAACAGAGAGAATATCTGCATTTACGCACAGAAAAGGTGCCCTTCGTTCCTTGATCAAGATAATGACTCAGAGCTCTGTTGAGCCTTTCATCCACAGGGGTGCCCCTGCCCCTGCAGACACTGCCCAAGGCCCAAGGAGGAGTTCTCTACACCACCACAGTCCTGTTCCTGCCCTGGTGAGAGGGGAAAATGATTCCCGGGGAGAGGGCATATTGAAAAAGACAGAAGGCACTGGATTTTTGTTTGCAGAGTCAAGAGGCACCTAAAACAGTACCCCAGCTCCTGACACTTAGGAATAAACAGGAGATGCTATCAGCAGGACACCAAGAGGCAATACTGAATGAAGGAGGTGCTTACAGGGTCTACAGCCAGCCGTGTCCTATGGACGCTAAGAGGTCTGCAAATCGCTCACTGTGCTTCTTAAACCTACCTTGGCTAGGAGAACCGTGAAGACCATTTTCCCTGCTTCCCTTGCCCTGAGGCATGAAGGCAGCTGGGGGGGGGGGGCACGCAAGTAGGAGCTGGAATGGGACCTTGCATAGAGCTGAGTCACCAGTTGGCACTCTGTGGGCCCTAGAAGCCTGTGAAAGTCAGCCTCACCCCCAGGCAGGCACAGATGGGGAGCTACCCTTCTGCACTGGTTAGCTAGATCTCCCTGAGCTATCCACAGCCCTACCCTAAGCCTGCTGTGACAACCTGGTCTGGTTGGGGGGGGGGGGCGGAGCACTAGAGTGCTGTCTCTTCATCCTCACCACTCATGGATCGCCTTTATTTAACCCCTGTGTCACGTGTCATTTTCTTAGTCAGTCTTTGAATTTCAATAAACTGGGCAAAATACCACCAGCACCATACCAACCAACCATACGTCTGGGCACGCACACAGGGGGTGGGGCGATGCTTCCACAGCATGGATATGTACCTTACAAGCTGCCTACACCCTGTCACACTAAGGCATCAGTCATTGACCACCTGCATGTCAATTGATGTGGTGAACACATCGCATAATTATGTCTCATCACCCAAGTACTGTTTCCTCAGCCTACAGTTGAAGAATTGGTGATCCACGGGATGGAAACATGACAGCCACTGGCAGAGCAGGAACTGTAGCCATACTCACCTGTAACTCCAGCACTTGGATGTGGCACCGACTTCAGCTACCTAGTGAATTTGAGGCCAGCCTGGGCCAGATGAGACCATGTCTCAACAGAGAACGGAAGGGAGGGAAGAAGCGTTCCTGCGGACCCTTACGTCACACTTTGCCCACCAACCAGCATCTTGAGGTTTATATCATAACCATTTTGATGTTCCCCAAACTAGCCTGTACTCAGACATTTACAGGCAGTAGGCACACACCTCCTGAACAATATCTTTGGAGGAAGATTATGGGCGCTAAGTGACCAACATCGTCTAACTACATGGTACACTGTCTTCATTAGGCTTGCAGCCCAGGAAATGGTCTGATTTTCCTAGGTAACAAAAGAATGGGTTTTTTGAGAGGAAAAAAAAAGGCATTTAAACAGGGTCTTTAGTGTCATGCTGACGAATCAAAAAAAAAAAAAAAAAGTGTTGTCTTCCTGGATTCAGGTGTTCTTTTCACTGAATTCAGTCAAACCAGTTCTGCATATTGACACAGGAGGTGTAACTTACAGCGATTCAATTGTTATGCATCACTGCATAATCACTTCTGTCATCCATCGCTGTCCTTCTCCACCAAGGCTGCTGTGGCAGCCGCCACATATTTCCCCAGAGAGGGAGTGCGCACAAGGACAGTGGAGGCAGCGCCCTCCTTGGATAACACGTCCATTCTTCTGAGGAACTGACAGACCTACTCTTGCTGTTTTATTTTCTTTTCTTTCTCTCTGTCTCTGTTTGTTGTTATTACTCCTCGTGTTGGGGGATGCAAGCCCATACATACATTTTGCCGTTGTCCCTGCTACTGCCCAGATCAGCCTTAATCAAGTGTCCTGGCCTTCTGAGATCACATTCCCACTGAATCATCCCTAATGTTGATTATTGTATGTTCACCCCTCCTCTTCAGGCTCTATATACCTCAGAGGTAAAGGCTATAGACATCTGAGCCTTCCTCCAAGCTAGCTCTAACCTATCATCCATCTTTGTTTCTCATTACCCTCCAACTAGACTTCCTGAACGTCAGCTGATATCCTCAATGACACCCAAAAGAACTGTGCCCTGCCCTGGACTCCAGTCTGTACACACACTGTCCTTTATTCCAGAATGAGTCTAGTCCTCAGGCTGGCTAGAGCTCACAGTAATCATGGCCTTCTCAGTACCGCCCCCTGTACACCTGAGAGCTGGTAACTTGTGTCCTTATCTCTCACGTGTGGCTCGTGATTTAACTTCATGGATGTTTATTTGTATTCAGCCTTCCACCATAGGCAAAGTTGGTTTCTTTGAGGACAATGGCATCCTCTTGTACATGTCCCATGAGAACGAACACAGAGCAGGTAGCATTTTTAGTGACCCTTCTACTGTGTCTTAGAAGGGAGCTATCCCACTGTAAGCCTAGTAGAGTCGGGAAATTCCCCAGTGTACAACATAGCACTTGTTCCCAGGTATTCTCACAAGATGTTCTTCCCACAGAGCACTCCGAAGCTCTCCCCTTCACCACTGTTGCCACCACAAGCCCCACCTTCCTCTAGCTCTACTCTTCTGGAAAGCTCCTGGGCCCAGCTTAGATGTAGTAGCCCTCAGAGAGTTCACCA
This sequence comes from Phyllotis vaccarum, assembly GCA_033318265.1. Taxonomy (NCBI): domain Eukaryota; kingdom Metazoa; phylum Chordata; class Mammalia; order Rodentia; family Cricetidae; genus Phyllotis; species Phyllotis vaccarum. Next base: position 15,486,380 of record JARWLC010000015.1, on the reverse strand, counting down.
TCACTTCACAAGACCAAAAGAGTCTTGGTTCTCTCATCTGTTGGGTTAATTTCACTCAGCAGTTGTGACGCTGGTTAAGAGCTCTGGACTGCATGTAATGGAAGCCAATGTAGTTAAGGGAATTCCATAACTGATTGGCTGGCGTATCTGCAATGGTCATGGCAGGATTAGATGCAAACTCTTGGTCTCACCTTCCCTTTCTTTCTCTGTTATCTGTCAATCACATCCCTTCATTCCGAGGGCCCTTTATTGTCTGCTATGTAAGAAAGTGGGGTGTACTGATTATTTGCCTTACGTCCTGTAGTCTTTTGTTAACATTTAAACCAGAAATGATAACTCCTCTACAAATCATTCTGTCTGGTCTATATGCTGTTCTCTTTCATCCTTCACAACTTGGATTCATAAGCACATGCTTACACATTATCCTTGAGGAAGTATGTATTCTTCCTCGAGTTATCATGAAAGCCTACAATTTAAACACCTCCATGAAATTCTAGAACTTTCCAAAGGCCTATCTTCCTACACTATTACAGAAAGGATACTCTGTCCACCCCTTTTCCACCAGTGGCACAAACTTTGAATGTGACTCTCTTTCCTGCCTCTGTCCCACCATATTTTTGGCCTTTTCTCCCAGTCCAGTCCAGAAGCCAGAGGACATCTTGTATCTCAGGGTAGCTTTTAGAAGGCAGAACAAAGGACTCAAAAAGGTGTTAGGTGAAAGCTCTTCTACTTAAAGTACTCTAGAATCTTTAATCTAAGAATGGATTCCTTCCTTGAATGAAGGGACAGACAGGAAAGAACAGAAAGGGTGGTTGTCTCCTAAGGGGGTCTTTTTCAGTGTACTGAGCTATTTTATTAAGGTTGGGCACAGGGGAGCAGACACATTCATCTTCAGATACAAATTTCAAGTCATGGAACTGAGGGCTGTGGTTTCCCATGATGTTCTCAAAGCAGATGCCTGTCTTGCTTTCTTCCAAGGAATCTGAATAAAGGCTAGCAAAGGTAAGTTTTGAAATATGAGACCAGTGCTGAAGGTTTAACTAAGAGGAGTGGGTCATGACTATTCCATATGGGTTCCCAGTACCTCACAAAGAGACAAGTGAAATAGAGTGAGGCAACGGAAACTGTTGAAGACCAGTAGAGTACTTCAGTAGACCAGAAATAGAGGCATTGCTGCAGAGCAGAAAGCGCTGGAGACCCATGAGGGAATGAGATGACACTCTGCTGCAGGAGAATCCTGGCCAAGTTCCAAGCTCAGAGTCAACAAACGCAAAGCAAGGGAAGGAGGAGGCGGCAGGGAGGCGGGTGGGAAACCATGAGAGCAATTAATTAAAGGACTGTGTTTGGAGCAGCTGAACCAATGAAGCTCCCACCCCCATTCTCCCACCCATGCCTGCAGATCACATAAGAGTTTGCCTTCTGGTTAAAGCTGAGAATCTCTCCCTGGAGAGGGGAGTGATCCGTCTAGAGAGGGTCTTGTACGAGAACTGGACATTCACATGCAGCAGAGAAGACGCAGAGTCAAGACAACCTGCCGATGGAGAAAAGTGTTAAGTGCGGCTTCTCATGGAGCCGGGGATTCGGTTTAGTTTGTAGACTTCTTGCCTAGTATGTACAAAACCCCCAGTTCAATTCTCAGGAACACAAGCTTGGCCTGTCCCAGCACTCAGCAGGTTCAGGCAGAGGAACAGGAGTTCAAGGCCATCCTTGACTACATAGTTACTTTGAAGCCAGCCTAAGCTACATGAGGCCATCTTGTCCCCTCAAAATAAATAAATAACAAGTCATTTAAATTAAAATTAAATAAAATCTGCTCAACCTTAAATATGGTGGCCAGCCAATTTGGGTCACCCCCAAGAATTCTAGTTTTTACCATAATCTCCAAATGGTTTTAATTTTTCAAAATGACTATAATTTCAATATTACATCACATATTCACTGACCTATGAGTAAAACAGAACCAAGCCTCATTTTTAAATCATGAGTGGGATGCTGTTTGTAAAAAAATATCATCCTGCACAAGCCCCGGATGTAATTTAGTGAGCACAAGGCCCAAAGGGCACAATAAATACAAAGGCAAACATGGATTCTGACATTGTTTGCTACACAAGATGTTCTGGAACCCGGAAGTAATAGTTCAAAAGATTGTCACTAAAATGAAAACCAGTTTTTAATTTCTCTTAAAGGCTCAAGAACTACTAAGAATATATATATGGGGACACATTCAAAGAATTATTAAATATTCTGTGAAATTAAAAAAAGGGGGGAGGGAGTAATTTACCTCAGAGAGAAAAGAGATTAGTCAGAAAGTACAAGATAATTCTACTTAAATTTCAATTAGTTTCAGTAAAGATTCATGAGGACAGTTATCCAATAACCAAAAACAAAATGCTGTTTTTCTTACAGTTCTCAAAGAACAAAAAACTAATTCTTGGAAACAGAAAATCATCATATTTAAGTTTAAAAACTCAATGGAAAAATCTAAATAACTGAATGCATTATAGATAAAACAAAGAAATTTAAAAACAACTTAGAAACATATTAAATTATAATCCAAGAAGATAACAAATATGAGAGCATCAGGACATGTGTCTGCATCCACCCTCTCGCAAAGAGCTTGTGCAGTTTGGTACAAGACGAGCTAACAACGTGAGAATCAGACTTGTATAAGGTCAAGAGTTGGCTGGGGGCGACTTTAGAACCCTTGGATGGAGATTAAGAGGAAAGATAGAAGCAGAGACGTGATATGATGAGCATCTTCTGACCAGAAGGAAGGGCATGAGTCTTCAGACTTATAAGACCTACTAACCAACAAAACAGGAAGGAAGGAACAAAAGAAGAGTCATCTCATGACGTGGTCTGATGAAGTTTCAAAGATCCATGGATCAAAAGGAAACAAAGCGATCGGGGACAGAAGATGGGCTATCATAAAATAATAATGGTGGATTGAAAGAATTTTTATCAGCATTTGATATTTTAAATGGAAATAGAACTGTGCCATAAAGTGTTTCTTGTTTCTATTATCTTTCTCATTTTTTGGACACAAGCTCTCCCTACACAACCCAGGCTGATCTCAACCCTGAGACCCTCCTGCCTCTACCTTCAAAGTTCTAGAATAATAGGCCAGCAATGCCTGTAGACTTCTAATTTCTTTTAGAATGTCTGGCCAGAGATCCAAAGGATCGAACCCTCTTTTAGCCCCAAATAATCACACAAGGTTTATATTAATTTTATGCTGCTTGGCCTATGGCTCCAGCACATTGCTAGCTAGCTCCTGCATCTTAATTCAACCCATTTCCATTAGTCTGTCCTGTCACGTGGCCCGCGGCTCGCCTGTGTTACTTTTACATGTTGATTCTTGGGCAGCTGGATAGTATCTCCCTTGACTTCAGCCTTCTTCCCCTATCTATGTTCCAATTTTCCCACTTACTTCTAAGATGCCTGCCATAGGCCAAGACAGTTCCTTCCTTAACAGCATACAGAAAGACATCCCATATCAATTCCTTATAAATCTGCATTTCCCTGGAACAGTAAAGAGGCAATACCTCTTCCTTATGCAACCAGAGGATCATGATGAACACATTACAAAAAGAAACAAATATATTTAACAAAGTTTCATATGCCATAGAAGGCTTCAGAAACAAAGATGTAAAAATTCAGGGAGACCAGATTTTCTGTGCCATTTGGTGAAAGAGGTTCTAAAAAGACACGGCTGTGACAAAAGAGCCTGATCTAGTAATAATGAGTTTGGAACCTGGTATGGCCTGTTTAGATTCTGTTTGGCCCATCGCTGGAGATCACAGGCAGAAGGAGAGAGCAGGACAGTTCAAAGTTCTTATATCTCTGTGCATGTTTATGTATAAGTTCACACACATGCAAAACAAATGTATTGACAGAGATGCAAAAATTGGAAAAAATTTGTTGCTTTGAATTATACATGAAAACCAATTATTCAAAGAAATATTTTGGAAAAGAAACAAAGGCATCAGAGATAGACCAAGAATGAGTATGGTTGACCCATAAGTGAGGCATCCTACTTAAAAGTATTAATAAAATAATTCTTTGACCTTAATGCTCAGAAAAGTCCTTACATGAAGAGAATAGGCTGGCCAGGCAAGCTCAGTTTCTTAGTCTTATGTTCAAACACATAATCCTTGATCATTTTCTTAGATAGGGTTACTAATTCTGTAACAAATCACCACGACCAAAGCAACTTCAGGAGGAAAGGGTTTATTTGGTGTGGTGGTTTGAATAGGCATGGCCCCCATAGACTCAATTGTCTGAATGCTTGGACCATGGGGAGTGTCACAATTAGGAGGTGAGTCTTTGTTGGAGTAGTTATGGCCTTAGAGGAAGTGTATCACTGTGGAGGAGAGATTTGAGGTCTCATATATGCTCAAGCTATACTCAGTGTGGTACACAATTCACTTCCTGTTGCCTGCAGATCAAGATGTAGAGAAGCTCTCAGCTCCTTCTCCAGCACCATGTCTGCTTTCCCACCACCGTGTGTCCTGCTATGATGATAATGGACTAAACCTCTGAAACTGTAAACCAGCCCCAGTGAAATGTTTTCCTTTATAAGAGTTACTGTGACCAGGCAGTGGTGGTGTACACCTTTTATTCCGGTACTCCAGAGGCAGAGACAGGTAGATCTCTGTTGAGTTCAAGGCCCAGCCTGGTGAATTCAGGACAGCCAGGGCTGTTACATGGAGAAACACTGTCTTGAAAACAAACAGATAAACAAACAAAAAACAAATGAAACAAACAAACAAAAGAGTTATTGTGGTCATGGCTTACACTTCCGTGGCACAGTGTTCATCACTGAAGGAAGTCAGGATTGGAATTCAAACAGGGCAGGGACCTGGAGGCAGGAGCTGATGCAGAGGATGTGAAGGATGCTGCTTACTGGCTTGTTCCTAATAGTGTGCTCAGTCTGCTTTCTTTTAGAGTCCAAGATCACCTGCCCAAGGTTGGCCCCAAACACAATAGGCTGGGCTCTCCCCCATCATCACTTAAGAAATTGCCCTACAGACTTCCCGACAGCCCAATCGTATGAAGACATGTTCTCAGTTGAGCCTCCCTCTTATTTCCAGTGACTCTAGCTTGTGTCGTCCAGTTGACATAAACTAGCTAGTACAACTGACCTCTTGTCAACTTGACACAGAAACCCATCAATATTAAGTCCCAACCTTCTTTTTTTATTTGACTCCCAGTATCTCACGTAATTATAAGCATCACAATATAAAATATTCCAAATTTTAAAGGTCCCACAATCTTTAAAAATTCACACACTTAAAAGTTCAAAATTTGAAACTAGAGAGATGGCTCAGCAGTTAAGAGCACTGCATATTCACAGTTCCTAGGACCCATATGGCAGCACACAGCTATTTATAACTTCAGTTCTAGAGATCCCAACATTCTCACACTAATATATATACAAGCAAAATGCCAATGCACACAAAATAGATAAATAAAAACATGAACAAAAACTAAATATTTTTTTAAAGTTCAAAGGCTCTTTAAAATATCTAAACCTTCTTTGAAAAATCCAAAGTCTTCATAAAGCTCCAAATTTTCCTTAAAGGTTTAAAAGTCAACTGTTGGCTCCTATAAAATAAAAGAAAATTAATTATATATATTTTTTATTTCAAAAGGGAAGAACCAAAGTACATCCAAAATTTGAAGAAAACAAAACCAAGCTCCAAAAGTATTAGCAACTCAATGTTGATTAAGCTAGGATTCCCTCACAGTCTTCTGGAATCTTCTGAGAGTCTTGGGTCACTTTTCCGGCTCTGTCCTCTGCAACACACGCAGCTTGTAGTCTAAGCTACCACTAGCTTCACTTCACTGCTGCTGTTCTTGGTCATCCCATGGCACTGGAGTCTCCAAAGTGCTGAGGTCTCTTATGCAATTGAGATGTACTTTCACCAGTAGCCTCGGCTGGGCTCTCTTCAGAGACTCCAGCCCTTCCCACAGTGCCAAGCCTCAACTGCTCTCCACAGTCCCTTCATGCCTTCAAAATCGGTATCACTGAGTGACTCTTACAATGCCAAATTTAGGTGCAAGTGCAAAGTATTGCCTTGAGCCCCTCTGGAGCACAGCTTCTGTGTGATGACTCTAAAGAAATAGGTGCCAGAAGATTTCACCTCAATAACACTGTCTCTTCTTGACTGTCGCCAATTTCTTAGCTCCAGCATCAACTGTCCCAATAAAGCAAAGGCTTTCCTTTAGTGGTTCTGGTTTCTTGTTAATCACAGCCAATTCTTCAGCTGCAGCTGACCAGACACCCACAGATTCTTCACACAAATGGCCTGGTAGAGTCTTTGCTTCCCTCTGAAAGTTCACAAGCCAGGCCTCATCATCTGCACTGCACTCAACTTTCTCCCAAGCCCCCACATAACAGCACACTAAGCTCTCAACACACAATGACTTTTTTAGCCCAAAGTTCTACAGTCCTCCCCAAAACAACATAGTCAGGTCTGTCACAGCAATACCTCACTATCCTGGTACCAACTGTCTTAGTTAAGGTCACTATTGCTGTGGTGAAACACCATGAGCAAAGAAAGCAACTTAGGAAGGAAAGGGTTCATTTGGCTTACACTTCCATATCCTAGTTCATCACTGAAGGAAGTTCAAACAGGAACCTCTAAGCAGAAACTGCTGAGGATGCTGCTTACTGGCTTGCTCCCCATGGCTTGCTCAGTCTGCTTTCTTATAGAACCTAGAACCACCTGCCCAGGAGCAGCCCAGCCTGCAATGGGCCCTCCCGAGCCAATCACTAAGAAATGGCCCTAGAGGCTTACCTACCGCATGATCCTAGATGCATTTTCTGAGTTGAGCCTCCTTCCTTTTCAGTGAGTCTACCTTTTGTCAAGTTGACATAAACTAGCCAGCACAATGGTGAGGTAATTAGTATTTGCATAAGCATAGGACTACTTTTAAATGTCAGTCAAAGAACACGGTACACAGAACATAAAATTACAAAAGAAGATGTAAATATAAACTGTCACAGCATAAAAATCGTGTAATTAACGAAATTTGGAAGAAGACAAGAAAAGCTACAAAAAGTATAAGTGAATTGACTTTTCATTGGCGAAAGTAAACGCAGGTCCAATTTCATGAAGTCATTAAGAAATTTAAATGTTATGTATTAAAATTATAGATATGTTATTTCTTATCATTATGACAAAATACCTAAGATTTTTCAAATTGAAACGAAAGACTGCTTGGGCTAATAGGTTCAGATGCATTATTTCACAGGGTAAGCACTGTTGTCTGGGGCATATGGAGGCAATCCTCCTGGTAGGGAGCTCATGCCTGAACACAGCTGCTCACTTCATGATGACCAGGAAGTTAAAAAAAAAAATGAAGGAGCCAGGGCCCCAATATCCTCTTCAGGGAACCCCCCCAAATACCTAACTTACTTCCACAGGTTTCATGGCCTTTCAATAGCCCCATCTTATGGAGATCAAGCCTCAACATAGGAGCTTTTGGGTAACATCTAAGAACCAAGCCATAATATATATTCCATGGAATAACCATATAGGACTCATAAAACAGAAGAATGAGGTGATATACATGCACAACAGAATTTTATTCAGCTGTAAAGAGAAATGAAATTATGAAATTTACATGTAAATGATGAACTGGAAAATATTGTAATGAGTGGAGTAACTTAGGCTCAGAAAGACAAGCTCTGCATGTTCTCTGTCATATATAGATCCTAGCTTCAAACGTTTAGGTTTTATCTTTAAGTTAGAATACTTACAGAGGCCAAGATCTACTCCTTAGATCTACTAAGCCTATTCCTTGGGAGGAATTCATACCTCATACTATAAGCACTATAAATCTACTCAAAGTGCTTAACTAGAGAGATCATAGGCCGTAGGAGGGAGCCTACTACTATTGTTTTGCTAAATAGACATGGAATCAAGAGCCCTCTACATATTTATATTTCTACCCATGAATCCGTGCTTCTCTTAGCTCTGTTCAAAGGTTTCTGTTTGTGGTGGGTGACAGTTAATATAGAAAGACAGAACCTGTCAATGTCAGTGGGGTATCTACACCATCCCTCTGAGGTTTGCGGAACATCACAGAAGATGGAGTGAAAAAAATGTAAAAGCTAGAGCTTGGGAATAGTGCTTTAAGATTCAGGCTTCTGATTGCAAACTCAGAGCCCATCAGCTGATGCATCAGGCCTATCAACATTCTATCATGGATGGTTGAGGGTGTTCATGAGGCTTCACCTCTTGAAGAGGAGCTCTAGAGATAAAGGCTATGGTGGGAGAAGAAGCTACACTCCTTAGTGACACACTGCCCTGATGCAAGCAGATAGCTGAGCACTCTCCATGATCAGGAAGGCAACTGTGATTAAATGCAGTGGGTCACACACACGTGCACACTCACACACACAAACACACACGCAAAGGAAATGAAAGTAGGAGGGAACTTGGGAAGATGGAAAAAGTGGAAGAGAGATGTGATAAAAGATGATAAATGGGTCTCTCATCAAAGAATGGGATGTGTGTGTGGGTGTATGTATGTGTGTGTATGTGTGTGTATGTATGTGTATGTGTGTATGTGTGTGTATGTGTGTGTATGTGTGTATGTGTGTGTATATGTGTGTGTATGTGTGTATATGTATGTATATGTGTGTATGTGTGTGTATGTGTGTATGTGTGTGTATGTGTGTGTATGTGTGTGTATGTGTGTGTGTGTAACTGTGAAAGACTAGATAACAAACTGAGAAGGAGGTGGAAGATGAGAAATAATAATACGACAGTCATACTAAATATTTTATGCTTCATAACAAAGAGTCCAAAGTTGGCAAGTCAGTAGGGACAGCTATAAAGATATGAAGGTAAAAATGGTAAGAGCTGAAGAAAGAAATGTCACAGTGATTGCCTAGAGCTGGCTTTGTCACTTCACAGTAGGCCTTTTTAACAATTCTTTTATATTGGTATTGCTCTTCTAATTTAAAATAAATTGTTTAAAACCTCTGCCCTTGAAATCACAGAGACTAAGAGTCAACTCTTTGGAAACTCTGATTTTTATACATATTGGTCTCTCCTCTGAATTGTTCACTTAATCTCTAACAAGACCCTTTCTTTCCCTGACCTGGCAACCAGCTAAGAGTTCTTAGAAACCCAGGTCATTGTATACATCCAGCCTCCAGCCAGTGTTCTCCCATCAACAGCCAGAGGATGGTTCCCAGACAGACACTCCACCTCCCCACCCACCCCCATCCACACCACCATGAACGCCTCTTGTTCCAGTGCAGATATCACCTCACTGTCATACAGACATGTTACTGCGCATTACAGATGCTCAAATGAATTTCTAAGGAGTTGAGTAGCGTGTCCTAGGATGTCAACCCAAACAGTCTGATTCCACCGCATTCCTATTACCTCTCAGGTTTGACAAAAGGTTCTCCACCTTCCTCCAGGGAAGGAAATGAAAACATTGGGCCTGGTGACAGGACATTGAAGAGAAAGCCACAGAATTTCATCAGTCACTATCACCAAGCCAATTCATCAATGCTTGGAAGCAAACAATGGAGTTTCCATTGTTAGCCTGGCAGCTCCAATCTCAGCTAGGACTCCAAAGCCAAAGTGTTCTTCTAGAATCACAAGTCATCATAAACCAGGTCACACTATGCTGTAAAGTATCCAGTTTATAATTTTTAATTATCCAGGCCTCTTGTAATTAATCCTTTGGCTTAAGGTTTTTCCTTTTTCCTTTTGTTTCTTGTCCCCTCACCATCCTGGTTTCCTCAGTAGTCATTAGTATTTGTCTTCTTAAAAGTTTTGCCAGAAAATGTAGTTCAGTGGTACAACACTTAACGGTGATTTTCCTCCTTTGTAGTTCATATTCCCCTATAACTACAGAGAAAGAAAATATTCTGCTTCTGTGTGATAATGTCAGTTTTAAATAACATTGACTTTGTTGAGAAATAAATCCTGATCTTTATCCAGGAGCTGTTTCGTTCTACTGAAGATATGACAGAGTTTTCTTTACTATTGCCATGCCAGTTGCGCGGTAAGACTGAAGGGATATTCTAGCTCCGTTTCTGTTAGTGTGATAAAATACCCTAAGCAAATGCAATTGTAGGGCGTGTCCATCTTACAGATCACAGTCCATTATTTCAGAGGGGTCAAAGTGGCGGGAACTTGAAGCAGACAGTCCCATCCAAGAGCAGAAATGAGTACATGCATGCACAATGGTTTGCCAATGCTCAGCCTGATTTCTCCACCTTCAGTTCAAGAACTCCTTCCTGAGGAATAAAGCCACCCACCCTGGCCTGGACCCTCTCATAGTGATTAATGTACCACAGTCTCCAACAGATGGACTCGCAGGCTAACCCAACACAGATAATCCTTCACCCAGACTCTCTTTCCCGGCAATTCTAAGTGCTGTCAAGTTGACAATTAAAACTAACAAATTGAAAAATATCATTTGTATTCTCTGAGGCAGAAAGAATGTCCTCCGACAATGAAACATTCATATTAATGAGTAGACAGGGCCAAAGAACATCTCTAAAAGGAAAAGTATCAGCTCAGGACCCCCAAAACCACGTTCTCAGAACAAAGGAGATTTATTTGCCACCGAGAAATAGAGGACAGGGAATAAGAGACAAACACGTGCTATGAACTATGCTTTTGTACACTGTAAATATTTGTCACTGTAAATATTGGCTTAATAAAACACTGATGAGCCAAAAGCGAAGCAGACAGGAAGTATACGCCGGGCAACCAGAAGCGGAGAATTCTGGGAAGAGGAAGAGCAGAGTAGATGCCAGCAAGACTCAGAGGAAGCAAGATGAGAATTCTGCACTGAGAAACAGGTACCAAGCCAGGGGACTAAACATGGGTAAGAATCATGGGTTAGCTTAAGGGTGTAAGTTAGAAAGGAACAAGCCTGAGCCATAGGCCAAACATTTATAATTAATATAAACCTTTGTGTGATTGGGACTAAATTGCTGCATTCCAGCCAGGCAGGACAGAGAAACTTTTGACTACCAACATAGAAGATAGAGAACAATGGAGAGCAGAAAGGAAACAGGAAGAAAGGGCAGGGGTACCTGTCCCAGAAGGACAAGGGGCTGTCTCTGGATAGAGAGGTCCATAGGAAATGGCAGTTTACAAAAGTAAAACGGGAAACTTTGTGTTAGGATGAGGTGTTTAATTTTATTTGGGCATGATAAGTAGGTGAGCCAAAGGGGGCTTTTGATTGCTGGACCTAAATTCTTTGATAGCTGGACCTTAGTGGTCAACCTCAGGATGAGGAAGTAGCCAGATAAGGGACTATACCTTTGTGGCTATCTTTAGGAATGTAATCTTCTGGGTTTTAGCAAGGCAGAGGGACTGTCTGGGAGAGATGGCCAAGGCCTGCCAGAGCCATGCTTGGTGCACTGAAGCTAGTTAGAGTCTTGTTCTAAGTCACAAAAGATCTGTCTGGGAAAAACAGAATGATCAGGTTAGATTGGTGAGTCATTTCTGAGCTCAAGTTTCATCTTACCTTCTTTTCTTCAAGGAGCAAAGTATGGATTTATACTGGAGGACTTGTGAATAAGGACAAAATTGATTTCACCTTCTCTGCCATCTTTGCAAAACTGAGCAGGAGGGGAGGTTTGGGGTGTGGGTCAAAGTCTGATGCATCTGAGCCACGTAGGGAGCAAAAGAGGGACCCGGTCTCTGTGCTTGAGAAGAGCAGAACTGAGCTGGACCCTGTCATCCCAAGGCTAAGGAATTCTCAAGAGTGGAAAGAGCACAGGAAGGAAGCATTTCCTCCCCAAACTCTCCTGAGATAGGGAACACTCCCACTTCCGGAAGAAGATTCCTCCTGCAGCCTGGCGCCTTCTCGGCCTCCATGTTGCTGCGCTGAATAAGCAACGGCAGTTCGGTTTCCATCCTTGAGAGAAAGATCTGTGAAGCACTGACAAATGAAGCTGTTGCCCACACCTACTGAAACAAGTTCTTCTAGATGCCTTCACCCAAATAACCTGTCACTGGAGAAGGAAGGTTCTGATGAATGGTGAAATTAGGAGGTTAAGCCAGGAGTTTACAGTCCTGTCCAGAGAAAAGCAAGGGAAGAAAAGAGGTTCATGAGTGACTGTGTCTCCCAAGCGTGGTCTCTGTGAATTTACAAAGCTTCAGAAAGCCGCATGAAACACAAGTGAGTCTTCCATCTCCCACATGAGGCAACAGAGGCTCAAAAATGTGCTATAGAGCCCGAGGGTTGATGCAGCATTGGTCTACTGTGCACAAAGTCCTAGGTTTGATACTTCCCCCAAAAAAAGTCTGTCACTTGCCTAATAGTGTTGTCTACTATTGCATACGAAGTCATCACTGAGTTTTGTAGATGCTGTTACCCCCTGTTGTCACTTACTGTGGCCAGGGTCAATACTTCGGCTGATGACAAGCCCTTGGGCTGCATCTCCTTCCAGTTCTTTGCAGGAAAAATCCCGACAACAGAAAACATTTGCACTCTGAGCACTAGAGAGAAAGGATTTTGATATAAGGATTCCTCCTTTCACAGAATTATTCCAGGACTCATGTGCCAGGGTGATGACTTCACATGCCATAATGGCACTGGTGGCAGGTCCACCTGCAGGGAGAAATTTGGTGAGAATTTCATCTTAAAGCATACAGGTCCCAGCATCCTTCCCATGGCAAATCCTGGACCAAACACAAATGACTTCAACCTTTTTCACCTGCACCACCAAGACTGAGTGGCTGGATGACCAGTGTGTTCTAGAGAAGATGAAAGAAGACGCAAGCATCAGAGAAGCCATGGAGCATTTGGGGTCCAGGAATTAGCAAGAACAACAGGATCACCATTGCCAGCTGTGGACAGCTGTCACCCTTCTGACTTGTGGGCATCTTTTCCACTAGACCATTCCTTCTGTAGCTCAGGAAAGCACCCCAATCCCATCTGCTCCCAAGATCTCTGCTTTCACTGAAGTCCTTAGTTCCATATTTTCCTCAAGACTAGCTGGATAGCAGAGTTAAGTTTCTGACTATGAATAAAAACTAAAATCAGGAAGGTAAAAGAAAAGAAGCCACCATTTAGTGCCTTAGAACGTCAGTGCAGGATGGGGATGTAGGTCAGTTGGTATGTGCCTAGGGTTCCATCCTCAGTACTGTATAAACCACATGTGATGGAGGTGGGGCACGGTCATCATCTTAGGACTCAAAAGAGGGAGGTGCAGGATTAAAAATTATGAGCTGAAGGGCACTCTAGGCTATGTGAGACCTTGTCTAAGAAAAAGTAACCCCCGGTTTTCCATGATAATGTGAATTGGCCAGGGCTTAGCCACACAGTTCCCCTGATGGTCCCGTTCATTGCTGGAGACAGTTACAAGATCAGATGCTGCTAGGAGGCTGGGCCCCTCTGTCTCTGTGTCTCTATATTTCTCTGTGTGTGTCTTATATCTCACTCACTCTGTTCTTCTCCCTCTCAATTTATAGGACCTTTCTGTGAGAGCTGCCATACATCTCAGATGGCACCTCAAGCCTTCAGAGAAGGGGACATAAAAACCTCAACCCTCTGAGTGTTCAGACCTCGGACTGAGATTACACACTCACACTACTAAACAGGGCTGGTGGCTGTTGTTTCACCTTTTCCTTTTGGGTTCTTTGTGGGGAAAGGGGCCCCCACCCAGCTCCCAAATAAATCACATGGGGACTTATTATTACTTATAAATGTCTGGTCTTAGCTTGGTTTGCTTCTAGTCAGATTTTCTTGACTTAAACTATCACATCTATCTTTCGCTTCTGGGTTTCAGTTTCTCTCTACTTCTTACTCCACGGCTGGCTGTGGAGCTTGGTGGCTGGTCCCTTCTTTGCTGGTTCCTTGATCTTGATATTTTCTCTAGATGTCTCTTCCTTTTTATTCTCTCTGCCTGCCAGCCACACTTCTGCTTTCTCCTGCCTTGCTATTGGCCATTCAGATCTTTGTTAGACCAATCAGGGGTTCTAGACAGGCCCAGTAACACAGTTTCACAGAGTTAAACAAATGCAACATAAAAGATCGCGACACATCTTTGCATCATTAAACAAAGATGCAAAAATGTTCCGCAGCATAAACGTATGTAACACACCTTAAAATAATAATCTAGAGACGCTGCTTATAAAACCAGCCTAAAGGTGGCAACACCTCTCAAAAAAGAGACTTGGCCAGAATTTGCAACAATTTTTAGTCTACCCTATTGCCCAGCGTCCCACAGAGTCACAGAGCTAGAACTTTCGATGGGCTTTGGTGCTCTTGGTTCTGTGAAGTGGTGGGGGTGGGGGACAGGAGTAATGCCATGGTGAGGCTTGGGGCTTTATAGAGTGACAGTTGAGAAGGTCACCACGCAAGAACAAAACAATGGACAGCCAAGAGGAGAAGTGACAGACGCAAGTCCCCAGGAAGGCGAAAACCCATCCAGACCACGTAGATGATGAATTAAATGTTGTCCATCTGGGTCATGGCTTCTGAGCAGACTCAGATTTCCAAATGAGATCAGAACCGATAGAACACTGCACATGCACTTAAAGGAAATGAGAATGTCCATTTCCATCCCCACCCAGAAGGCACTAATGGCAAGTGATGGAGGAGACAGCACGTAGCTAACTCTTGTGGACCCCAAACACTGAGCCTACCCTATGGTTCCACCCCTTTCCTTCTGCTCCCAGGAATCCTTTTCCCCATCTTCAACTCATGTGTTAGTTCATCCACTCCTGCAACATCGCCTCATTGAGTCTCTGCTTTGGACTGAGCTCTGTTCCAACTGGAGACGCGGAAGTGAGAAAAACAAGGTAAAGAGATTTGTGTGTGGAGCTTGCTTTTTAAAAATTTCATTTTTTTATCTCTTTTTCTAGTGAGCAAAATAGAAGATTTAAGTAAAAAATAAATTAATCAAATAAAGAACAATTGCATTAGCCTTTCCCTGTGATGCTTTGAATGGAGTGAATATGACTTGAGATGGGTGTAACTTTATTTAGAACAGCAAAGAAGCATCCTAGAAGAGGTGACATTGGAAAAAAAGGAGGTGAGTGAGCAAGCCCAGTCTGTATCTAAGAGAGTGCTGGCCGGAGGGCTTTGGAGGCTGGTGAGCAAAGCATAGATGCTCCTAAGCTGCTCAGTACAGGAAGCCAGGGTAGACACCCACCCTTTTGTTCATTAGCTGTCCAATATTTAACAAACTCTGCTACTGTCCTCAGGGCTGAACATACAAAGACATCGAGGTCTCTGTCCTCAAAGAACGCACTATCCAGAAAGGCAAGAGAAAAATAAATATCTAAACATGGTGTTAACAAGCATGATTATGGGTATAAGAGTGTCTCAGAAAGCAAGCTGCTCAGCTCAGCTGCGGATGTCTGTTCTCTATCCATCTGTTGATGGATCAGAGACACAAGGATAGTGTTTGGTACTTCACATAGAATCTGCCCGTATCCTCAAATATCACAAAATTATAATTTTTATTAAATGCAAATTTTATTAGTGCATTCTAAAGCAAAAGTGCAGGGTAAACTGTGGAATATAATCACCATGTAACTATTGCTTTGAATTAGTACTGCAGATACTTCTAACTGCTTAATTATTTATTTTTAAAATATATTTCAATATTTTAATTATGTTCAGTTAAGTGTACTTGAATATTTGCGGCACTCTGCATTATTTATACTAGAGAAAAAGCACCTTAAATCAACTTGCCCTGGCATTTCATAATTTGTGCTTGCATATCTCTAAAATAGATTTATATGTAGCTATCAAATGGTTATTTGGAATATGCTATGATTTTAAATTTTTATCTAAATTTTATTTTAATGTCCCACAAAATAAAATTTATTGGTTTCTTTATACTAGTATGTGTCTTATCTGATTATTCATATTCAATATTTGCAGAATACTAACTAGAGCTGTACTTTCTTCAATTAAATACAAATGCGTAGGGGCCATCACATTCGCTAACCTCCACCCCGCTTACCCTATTCCTGAGGGTATTGAAGATTTGGCAACATCAAAGTCTCTGGCTGCCCTGGAACAGAGGAGGGGAAACTGTGTCAGCACGGGGAACTGCCATGAACAGGAAGGAGGAGGAGGTCAGAAACCCCAGGGGAATTTACTGTCCTCTGCAGAATACACATCTTAGTGGCACATGAAAGGGGAAATCATGTGGAAGCTGACACAGATGTAGGCTCCCCCAGAACTGGCCTGAAAAATAATGCAGGCTGTTCTGGTGTTTGGTATCTGTCCAGTGTTCTTCCCAATTTTTAAATTCATTTAAAAGTCATTTCAATCTAAAGGATAAAAATATTAAAGTTACAGTATTTCAATAACCCTCCTTATGGCCTGCAAATCTAATAGACAGATGCCCTGGAAAGAGATTACTGCTTGAATACTTAATCCCAATTTGGATGTTTTTTAAACAAGGCAAACCTGGACTTAAATGCAATGTGCACAATTTAGCTAAGTATAAAATATTAATGCACAAACATGACTACAAATACAGCCAGAGAACCAGGCAGGAAGAAGCCACCCAAATCTACCTCTGCACATTACTCTCCCAAATCAAAGGCTGGGTGGACAAGCCTGTCTGTTTCCAGAATGGAAGGACAGGTGAATTTCGATACATGGGCTTCAGCATGAGAGTAGAGGGCTAAGAATTAGTCAGTTCAGAGACTCTGGCCAGGCTAGCAGTCAGTATTCCAAGGTAGTCTGTTTTCCCAGTGTTTCCTTACTACTTCCTTGGACTCTCTTGGAAAGGGGACCAGCACATTCTCTGTGCTTACGGAGATGGTGCCCCATACACACACACAGTAGGATTCCAAAGAGACCAGCACATTCTCTGTGCTCAGGGAGATGGTGCCCCATACACGCACACAGTAGGATTCCAAAGGGGTCAGCACATTCTCTGTGCTCAGGGATATGGTGCCCCATACACACACACAGTAGGATTCCAAAGGGACCAGCACATTCTCTGTGCTCAGGGAGATGGTGCCCCATACACGCACACAGTAGGATTACACGCTCAGGTTCTGAAGTCAGGTTTCCTGGCTCAAATCACTCCCCCAAACACTTGTTACGTGGGCTGCCTTGGAGAAATCTCTAAATTTCTCACTCGGTTTCCTCATATGCTGATATGACAAAAGGTAATAATATAAGGATCCACAATGCATTGCTGTGTATAACAGTCGATAGGTAAGGGAGAGAGAACCTATTCAGTGATGTAGCCACTAGCAAGGTGCGCATGCTCCTGGACAGGGCAGGAAAGAGAAGGGGCTAGTTGGAAAGAAAAAGAAGAAAAAGGAATAGGGAGAGACAAGAGAAAAGCGCATATGATCAAAATGCATTGTGCACATGTATGAAAACATCGTAATAAAACCTGCTATGTATAATTAACGTGTGCTAATAAACTATTTTAAAAATAAAAATAACTTAGGGAATGTCTTCTCATTTCATCCTCTGCCCGTTCTCATCCCCCTCGTCTTCTGTGCCCTTTTTGCCCCTCACCCCCTCACATCCTGTCAAAATAAGCGGATTCTAGGTACAGCCTTTGGACGACTGAACAAGCAGGGATGCCATTGCCCAGAACCCCTTCTACTGTGACTAAGACACAGCACCCTTGGGAGACAGCCGAGGGGCAGGCACCCTTTAGCTACTGCTGGCAGCGGCTTTATGCCTATTTGGGGGAATAAAATGCAGGACAAAATAAATGGGAGTAAAAAGAAAAGGGGGGTCAGTGCAAAACAGATTTGCAGGACTGTGCCTTTCTAGCGGCAGGCGGACGGGAGGCGGACTAGTCAAGGGCTATTTGTGTTTTGCATTAGATATGGCAATGAAATTATAAAGTTCACATCTTAAAGTGTCTTGTGATAGAAACTACACAATAATAAACACTTGTTTCTGTAAGTGGAAGTAAAATACACACAAGAACTAGAAATGCTGGTTATAAACCCTCAAGGTTTTGGGTTCTTTCTCTGGAAACGACAATTATTTCACCCAAAATTGGCCTTATTAAAATCACGGGTTTGTTTTTACACAAACACAACGTGTTCCTCTCAACTCCATCCTCATACAGCTTCAAGTGTCAGAATCAAGCCTGAAGCTCCATGTCCTGTCTGGATCATGCCCCTCTGCCCCAAGAGCTCCACTTTCATCTCCCAGTGAGAAGCCACCAGTTGACTGTTGACTCCCTTTGACTGTTGACTGGTTTCCTCCATTATGAAATTGTGCTATTTTTACATAATCTGTTTCATGGGTCATGCAAAAATTAGGGAAATGTGGGATATATTATTGAAGTAGTTGTATATTAATACTCAAAAATATTATTGTCAAAAATCACATCATAATTCATATTTTTCCTACACAGAGGGGTAATTTCTAATCAAAGAAAAGTCTAACTTTACTCATCTGTCTCATTCATAAGACAAGACTCATTGGAAAACTCTCACTAAACTAATTTCTGGCTATAAAATTCATACATTTGTAAAAAAGAGTATCTATACAATATAAATTTTATATATATATTAAATTATACATATATAGTACATATAATATACATTATTTTATATAATGCATATATGTGACTATTCACTTATACCTTCTTTAATACATATACATATAACACATACATACATAGTACATATAATAATATACATTAAACAATATATGTTGGCCCAACATTACATGTGTTATATGTACATTTTATGAATATATACATAACACATAAATACATAACATGGTTTTTCCTGAGTGCACTACTCCACTCAGATAAAGACAGACCAAAGGAAGGACCCCATCTCAGTCCAGCTTGGTAAACCAATGAGTTTGTTGAGATTACTTCCAGGAAGCATGGTGACTCAAAGGCCACTGCATCACCCCAAGTCCCCTGGGCAGCTGATGGAAAGGTGGGCCCAGGAGGAACACAGTATGGATGACTCGGGACAAAGGACACACTAAAGTTCCCTGGGTGACTACGTTGCTACAGTCCCAAGTCCCGGTCCATTGTTTACCTCTTATATGATCTCAGAGAAAGGAGGGTCCTTCGGAGTCTCTTCTTAGTCTTTCAAGGATGGGGTGTCAATAGGCCCAATCTCAGGGGGGGTCTCATACGGGTGGTCACAGCTGCTTCAACTCAAGACAGCAGTGCATATGTCTAATGGGAGGAAACACACACACACACAGTGGGGAGGCAGGAAGGGGGAAGGGAAGGGAGAGGATATTTGAGGTGGAGTCTTGCTAAGTAGCTCAGACTAACCTTGACTCCCAGCCCTCCCATCTCAGACTCAGGATTACAGGTGTGTGCACCATGCTTAATAATTATCATTTTATATAAATCGGGTATTGCTTATCTTCCTGCGTTCATTCTTCACTACTTTTTGGAATAGGTCTTCATTCCCTTTTAAAAGTTAGGAAGGGGAACTAAAAATAGGTCATAAAATGATCAGAAATAAATTGCCAACTGGGTGAAATGTAGAACTCAGAGCCTGACTTTCTGACTCAAAAAACACACTATTTTCAGTGCTTAGTGCCTAGTTCCTGCTCACCCCGTTCCCAGTGCACCATCGCTGAGCTCCAGACTCAGGCTTTTATCCATCTGTTTTTCCAACAAACACTCATTGAGTTCCAGGCTCTCAACTAGATACTGAGACCTAAATTCACCTAGTCTTTGGAGTTTACGGTCCAGTAAGAGAGGCTGACATTAATTATATAATTCTAGAAATAAATGTTAAAGAGACTGTGATAAGATGCATATAGGGTTTGAATTCATTTACCAAAATCTACTGGGGAAAATCTAAGATAACAAGCATTAAAGATACATAAATCCAACGTTCACTGTCTGGAAAGATATAGAGAAGCTGATTTCCAAGGGGTACATCTAATAGATAGCTCCAGCTAACTTCATTCATGGCCCTTCTGTCTACAAAACAACATTTTAACTAGTTGGGAGACTGTCCAACACAGCTCCAAGGACTTTCCGGTTTGTGGCACATTCTTCTGAAATCCCATCTGGCATTGCTCTCATGCCCTCGTTCCCTAACCCCCAGAGACCAGAAACAGTGAATTAGCCACCTTTCAAACAGAGTGTACTTTGTGGTGGTCCTTGGAGAAACAGATTTGGAAAGAAAATTAAAGTATAATTTGTTGATAGTGGCACATTTTTCTTTTGTAAATGTATTGAAATTCAGAGAATCAATCTAGCCTCTGCTTATTATTCTGTCACAGCCTCTCTCTGAGTGATCTGACTAGACTAAGGCTTTACTATGAGTCATTAACTGCTAGCAGACGAGGGAAACCTGGAAAACCAGACACCCGGTTGCCATACTTCATATGAAATAACTGAGCAATAGAGGTCTTATGTGACATATTACTTCATACTTTTCTAGACAAATACTAAGAGGTAGTTATCAAGGACTTAAGAACTCACACAAAGGACCACATTAAAGTCATAAAGACCCCCACAAGCCTATGGAAATTAATTTTAGAGTAATACCCTTTAATGAAATCCATTGTTACATGTGGTTGAAGAGTCACTGCTTATTATGTAGAGTTTAACCACTTAAATTCATGTCCAATTTGGCATTTAAATTATTTTCCAATCTTGTTATCATGGTGCCCCCATTTGGGACCGTCTATACCAGCTTCATTATGTGGGAATTTCTGTCATTCCTGCTGGATACGGATTAATCCACTAGCTGATACCTTACCCTAGATGGACCAGCTACATCCTCTCCTTGAACAGGTGTCAGATTCTAAGTGTCTGCATACATATGATTTCTCCAGGTGATTGAGAGGAAAAGCAATAAATCCATGGAGAGATGGAGACAGAGAATCAGAGAGGTGGAGAATATTAAAAACACAGGAAGATGCAGATGAACACATAGCAATAGAAAAAGATCCCAATGACTCTTGATCATTTTTTCAGTTTTAAGTTCTAGCCTCTTCCTAGATCTTGACTACATTCCTACCCTGTGCATCATGGAACATCCTGGAACCTTTACAACTAATTCTCTCCCTTTTGCATAACCAAGTTTGTCTCTGTTGCTTGTTAGCAAGGAGTGCTACCCAAAGCACTCTTTGAAAGAACAAAATCCAGCCCAGACCAGGGTAGAAGGTCATGCATTCAATCGCCCCAACAAGCATTTGTGGGAGGCTGACACTGAAGACACCGGTTTGAGTTAGTCACCATAATTAGCTGATAAGATAGAAAAATAAAATTGGCAATGTGTACAAGGCAGGGATGCATCCCACATGTAAAGAGAACCTGAAGGTTGTAGGAAGAGTGACAAGAGGATGTAACTGTCCTCTGAGCCAAGCAACCACCATCTTGGGGAGTTCTGCTTTACCTTCTTGCAAAACTACCATCCCAGCTGTGCTTTTTGACTGTTTCTATGCCTCCTGGAGGGGAAAGGTGGACCTTGAGATCCCCCCACACACCTGAGTATCCACCTATTCTCTTCCACCTGTTTGTTTTTATTGTAGCCTTATTTGCATGTGGCTTGGGGAGTTACTAGGCCCAGAGGACAATGCAGTGAAGGGGAAGCTTGATACAGGTTTGTCTAAGTGTGGCCTGTTGGGGGAAGAATCCCTCACTGCTGCAAGTAACCCTTCAACTATGCTCTGTACAAAAACCAAATAAACGTATTGGTTCCCCCAGAGTGAACTTCTGGGAAATTGCGCCTCACTTTGTCACTGGGACCTCAGAAGAGGTAAGTATCGCTTACCTTGGGAAGGAAGTGTAGCAACAGGATGTAAGTCAACAGTGAGATACAGAGTGAGGATGAAGAACATCACCTGAGAAACCAGAGGAGGTGGCTGGCTCAAAGGTGAGTATTGCAGGAACTCTTGAAAGACATGTAGCACAGGAAAGGGTGAGAGCTTTTCTACCGGAGGATGAAGGAGGCTCGTGTTCTTGGGCAACTATAAAGAGCTCCATGTGCTGAGGCACCTGGCTACTGAGGACACCAGAAGGTATAACAGGAGAGGAGTCAAGATGGGCAGTGTAGCATTAACATGATCAAAATTAAGCTTTGGGCTCTTGAGACTCAACGGGGAAATAGCACAGAGATTTGGTGTTCTCCCCCAGCCTCCAACCCCCTCAGCCGCTCACCCCCTCCCACCATGAACTCTGTCATTCCCATAATTTGTGGAGGCTGACTTTACTCCTTCTTTCAGGAGGCAAAATGAGCTACTTGGCAGAATCATCACAGTTGTTTCTGAGGTCGTGTGGAGACTTTTGAGTCAAGACCTAGAACCAATGGACATCATGTACTCTCAGTAATGGTCTCAGCGAGACCCAAGAGATGACATGCCCTCAAACACTAACCCTAAAGTTCTGGAGTCTGAGGAGTCAAGAAAATAGGATTTCTCCACAAGTAAAAATTGTATCAGAACACATCTCAGCCAAAGTGCCCTCATAGACCTTTTAATAAAGGCTCGTCGGGGTTATTATACCTGTTATGATACAAACAGGCAAAGAAGACAACCCCACTACAGAGATTATACTTGCCACCACAGTCAGCTCTTAGGTGGGTGCTAGGGATCCGAATTCATACCTTCATGCTTATACAACAAGTGTTTCACCCACTAAGCCATCTCACCACTGCCCAAGACTTTACCTCTCGACCAAGCATTCCCTGTGATTTTTAAGGCTGTAGGCCATCCTTTGCACAGCAAGGCCATGGAAAGTTTTCAGCAGTGAGCAATCATTTAAGAGACTCAAGCATGCACCTAGTTAGGATGAGTTAGTCAAAAGCCAGAATGGTTGTATCATGAAGAAAATTCTGCCAAGTTTTCATGTCCCCTGTTACAACAGCATCCCCCAAATGGAGATTTTTTTTTTTTTTTAACAACGAACCAGCTGGAGGTTGAGATAATCATAAGACTTCAGACATGGACTTCATTGCCAGAGCAGATAATCATACCAAAAAGGGGAAGAGAGCCCTAAGGCACTCAGACCTCTGGGGGAAAATGACTTGTGATCTATTATCGTGTGAAAAGCATAAATTGTAGTAGCATTGTGATTTTTTTTTCCAGGATATAGAAAAATTGATAGCATCAGAGTTGAGCTATCTCCTGCCAGACTCCTCTCCTAGTGCGGTCTCGATCCTCTACAGACCCAGAGGGTCCTCCTCAGCTTCGTCTATCAAGCGGGTCACACGTGGTTAGTCAAGTTAGATAGAAGGAAGATTGCGAAAGAAGCGTGCCAGAGCAATGAGCCTTCTGCACCACAAGAATGCTGTTGAGAACAACGAACAATTATGATCCCAGGGGAAATGCCACTCCTGGTGTCCCTCTGTTCCTGCTGGGAAAGAGAGAGGTCGCAGGAATAGTGGCAGAGAGGCAGATTCCAGGGGAGTGGCTGGAACTCTGAGGCCAAGGTCCTCACTCAGCCTTCTCACTCATCATCCCCAATCCCTTTGCTCCCTGGAGAGCTTCCCTTACCCAGAGCTGCATGGCTTCTACCATTATGCGGCTTTGACTGTCTTCAGGCAATCGCTTAGATTTTCTTTCTCTCTTTCTTCTTACCTTATTACCAATCTGCCTTTCCGAGCAGAGGTCACAAAATGGGCAGGGAATGTCTCATCTTCGTTATAATCCGCTGTTTGAAACATTTCAATTAAGCTTCAGATCAGGCCCTAGAACTGAGACCGTTTTAACGAGAAGTAATGACCTTCTGTTGCAGGTGGCGTCTGGCACACCGTCAGTTTGAATTCTTCTTGATCCTTTTCACCCTTTGATAGCCAGGATCAAGGGTTCTCTTTATATGCTTGCAGCACATTGGAGGACTTCTAGAGGCAGTGTGGACATGGTTTTCACCCCTGCAGTCTCTGGGAAGCTGATTGTCACCTGCAAGTTCTCCTCTTGGTTCAGTTGACCAAAGATTAAAAGAAAGCTGAAAAAATGGGTCCATGTGCTAAACTGTGAGTGTCTGCATGTGTTCCCAAGGCAAGTAGACATCAGGAGGATTCACAAGAGATGCTTGCTCCTCGTGAGGAAGACGAGGACAGGAGAACACTTGGCAGGTTTAATGGGATGCAAGGGAGGAAGTACTTATGCAGATATGTGCAAGCAAGACTTCTCCAGATGGCACAGGATGTATAATGGAGGGTCCTGACTATGCTGGAATTTTGTTTCCTTAACCAAAACATGGATATTTTAAGGAAAGGATGTAGGGGGATTATGTTGTTCCATTGTAAATAATTGTCCCACCCACTGGTTTAATAAAAAGTGCTGATTGGCCAAAGGCAGGCAGGAAGTGTGGGCGGGGCTACCAGACTAAGAAAACTCTGGGAACAGAAAGAACAGAGCAGAATACCACAGAGAAGCCGAAAGAAGCAGAGGACAACCATGCTGCTCTAAGAAAAGGTACTGAGCCCCATGGCTGAACAGGATAAGAGTCATGGGTTAGATTAAGGGTAAAGTGTTAGCAAGTTATATGCCTGGGCCTTAGGCTGATCAGCCTAAAACTATTGTAAACCTCTGTGTGTCTCTGCGGGTCTGCGGGTCTAAACTTTGAGGCTAGGCCTGAAAGTCCGGGACAGAAACCTCACACTACAAAAGGATGTGTTATGTTTCTCATCTCTGATAAAAAACACAAAGGACAAAAACAAAAACAAAACAGCCTTTTTTTCCCATTTTCCTTGTCCTTTCACAAAAGCTAACTGTTCACTTGGCTCCCGGGCTGCCACCGAGGGGCAGCCATGACGAATGCTCTCTGACTCCAGAAGTTTATTGTCAACACTGAGGTATTAATACCAAAACAATGATAATTATGAAATAAATGTTTAAAGCAAATACCAAGTGAGCAGAGAGAAGTGGGCTCCTGGGGGGTGGGGGGGGACAGCCTAGTCGGAACATGTTTGGGGACACATGGGGAAAGGAAGGGCTGGCAGCTGGAACCACAGCAGTCAAGAAGGCTCGGAAGAAGCTCCTAGCAGGTACTTGTGGGTGCAGATGTCAGCTACCAAAAAATCCTTATAAGCTTTCTACATATATGCTGAGAAAGCACACTTAAGTGACCAGGTACATTTGGGTCTCCACAGTGGGACAAGCGGAGAGGTGACAGTCCAGGGCTAGTCTGTGTTTCAGTCTCAGCCTCCTCGCTATGCACCCTGGTAAATTCCTTGGCTTCTATACAGGGTGGGAGACTGATGAGAATACCCACCTCCTGAGGTTAATCTGAGGATTACGTGGGTGCTAAGGACTCACAACTGTGCATGGGTCTTCTTGCATAAGGATCAAATTTGCTCTCTCTGGATTCTCCTCTCCAGAAGAAAACAGCCTTCTGCTCTGCAGGAGGGTGTGTCCAGTCAGAGGCCCGTCCATGTATTCCGCAGATTCCCGCCTTCTGCACTGAAGCCTGTCCTCCTGCCTAGATACTAGGAATGGATCATTTCAATTCAAGAAATGGCTCCCAGTGTCTTTTCAATTCTTACACTGTTCTTTCTTGCAACCAGACGGTTTATCAGGAAGGGTATCAGCAAATACTCTGTGCTTTACTGCCGTTAGATGGCACTGGCATTGAATTGAAAAAGCCTTAAAAATAGCCATCAATCATCTGATGTACGTAGGCAGTGATCTATATTGATATGGCTTCAGCTACTATCTGAAATGGTTGC
This sequence comes from Phyllotis vaccarum, assembly GCA_033318265.1. Taxonomy (NCBI): domain Eukaryota; kingdom Metazoa; phylum Chordata; class Mammalia; order Rodentia; family Cricetidae; genus Phyllotis; species Phyllotis vaccarum. Next base: position 15,460,770 of record JARWLC010000015.1, on the reverse strand, counting down.
CTTTCATTTTACCCTTTATATGAGGGTTATTACAGTGCACACCACTTACAACAGACATGGTTATTATAGACAATTGGTTATAGTGGACAAAAACTGATTTCCCAAACCAAACATATTAAATCCAATACATTTTTCATATGCTATAACCGACAGAAACCTTGGTTTTAGCTGACATTTTCCAGGGCTTTTAATGACATTACTGTAGGATTCCAGTAAGGGAAAGGCGGGTGGCGGGTGTCAAAATGAGGCCAAGGAACACCAAAGGTTTCATTTCCAACAAAATAATTATCCAAGGGTAGGAAGCTGCTTTGGAGTTAATCCTCCGAGTGCCCTTGGCTCAGGTGACAAGGCGTCCGGTCTTAGTCTTTCTGCCCACCCCCACTCAGCCAGGGGCCTCGTGGGGGTGGGGGGTCAGTGGTAGACTGAGGGAGGACAAGAGAAAAGCCTAGCAGAGCCTCCTCATTGCATATCAGCTAGGCCCCGAATGGTGCTCCTCAACCATGCAGCTCACTGAACCTTTGAAGGCTTTTCTGTCCTTCATACACCTAGACAAACAGATCTTTTTCAGCCATGCTTTAAGAGGTTTTAAAGAGAGGCAGGAGGATGAACTAAATGACCTTTTGGATCTGTGCCTTCATTTCTGTTTTTCTTGCAGGAAATATGTAGAACCACCAGCCCTTTGCTCACCCCATTCAGTTCTTCTCAACCTCTGCTTGTCCCCTACAGAGCTCGCTTGGCGTCTCCTAACTACTTAGCATTGTGTAGTGTGTCTCTTTGCCTTTCTCCCAAAGCCCAACTCTCTCCTTTCTGTTCCCACGGCTACCACCTTTGGATGGGTACAGGACAGAACTGGGCCCGTCAGCCATTCAGAGGGAAAATAAACAAAAGTGACAAAGCCCTCAGGACACTTCAAAGGTGTGAACTTTGGAGACACCCAGATCTTACTTAAGCCTCTCTTCAACTTCCTCAGCAAGGTGTTTCACTATATCAGGCCTTTTTCTCTGAACAATGGTAGCTCACATACACATCCTCTGGGGCACCATAGAAGAAAAGATCTAGAGGGTTCTAGAACAGAGTTGACCCACATGAGATGGTACCACCCTCTCCCTTCGAGCATCACTTCTTGCCGAGGTTACTGCACTGCCCACTGCACACTCACCAGAAGTTCCCTTGAAATGGGAAGAATCTGTTTCATCTCAGAATCCCTGGTGCTAAAGTTACAGTAGGTGCCTGCTTCAGGTTTGTTGAATAAATCTACCAAGGTTTATTTTATTCCCCACATAGGCTCCTTCCTTTGGGCAGTCAGGCAGGGGTAGGGGGTGGACAGAAGGTGTATAAGCCTAGTTTCTTGTCCTGTGGTTGTGATAAAAAAAATTCTCTGGCTAAAGTAAGTTTTAAAAGGTCTTGCTCTGGATCAGCTCAAGAGTACAGTCCATTGTGGTAGAGAAGTTGAAGTGGCCACATTGAAGCAATGGGTTACATCTTATCCACAGTCAAGAAGCAGAGAGTAAGCTGGTTGTGGTGGTGTGCACATTTAATCCCAGAACTCAGGAGGATCATTGAGTTCAAGGCCAGCCTGGTCTACAGGTCAAATTCTAGGACAGCCAGGGCTACACAAAAAACCCTGTCTTAAAAAAGAAAAAAGAAGAATAAGAGAAGCATTGCATGAATAAACGAAACTCAGGACCAGATCTCTGGGAAAGACAGAGATATCAGAGAGTAAACACCACAGTCAGATCTCACCCAGCTGTCTTCCAGCTTCCTCATCCTCTTGCCTCCTGGCTTCTTCTACCTGCCCTGTCTTTCTATGCCTGCCTTAAATACTTTCTTTGCTCAGTTAAGGCATGGCCCCACCACTGCCTGCCTGGGAGCCTGGAACACCTTCTGTAAACTAAGATGACCTAAAACTCAGATTGGATTAAGGGCATAGGTCACCACTCCCGGGATATTCCCTGTGCTGGGATTAAAAATGATAGTTATCACTATCTGATCCTCCTAAATTGACTGTGGGTAGACCCCACTGATATCTCTGATTGTTTATATTATATTTGAAAATATTCCCACATATCGCCTTTTGTGTAAAATTTTATAAAGAGGTTATAGCTAACATAAGAAAAACCATATACAATAGGTACAGTAATTATATACAATATATACAAACAATAAATGAGTAATGTCCAGTCCATTAACAATTAACAATTCAAATAAAATATGTCATTAATTATCCTATTTTGATGAGTCCAAAGGATTATACTTAATTCACTTTCTTTCTAACTTGTATTACTAACTAAAAACTATTTTCATGTCTCTTAAACTTATACACATTAACTTCAAAGTTTCTTTTCTAAAACTGTCACTAGAAAACTATAACTATCTCATCTTCAACTACTTCAGAGACCCAGAAGGAAATGATATTTACCCAAATAAACAGGAAGTGCAAGCAACTTTTAAAATCTAGAAATGACAGAGATGACACCTATGTGCCTGGACAGTCACCCAAAGTTCCTTTATAATGTTGGGGCATCCATCTTCAGCCTACAGGCCCAGAGTCTCTTTTTATTTCAGTGAAGCAGGAAATGCGCTCTGCCCATTCTGGTATAGTTCAGCAGTCGCTTCTCCTTGTGTCCTGAAGAATGTCTGACAGTTTCTCTGAAAAGCAGGAACCTGAAAGACCATCTCAATTTGTTCTGTCAAAGTTCAGAGGTCACTTCCCTAGGGAACCTGCATGTCCAGTTTAAACAACATACCGTCAAGCAGTCAATACAAGAACAGGTTCATGTCCAGTGGCTAACCATTGCCACAAAGAAAGTAGATTCCATATGGAGTTTCTTCGATGCCCATTTTTCTCTTGAAGTATATTGTTACTGCCAGGAGCAGACCTGTCTCACTGTCTGAAAAGTCTAAGTTCTTAAAATATTTTAAATGCCATATTCTATGGATCTCTGAAGTGTTTAAAGAAGACCTGTTCATCTAAAATATATTTGTTTGATCTTGAAAACATATCTACTATGACTATGTTTAAGTGTAATGTCTAACTACTAATTTGCATTACTTTATATTCTAATTAGTTGGTAATAAAACTTTCATGGACTAGCAACTTGTATTACATTGTTAGATGAACTGAATAAGTATACTATCTTGAACAAGTGTAGAGATTTGTACAGTAAAACAATTAATCTCAATATACACAATTTGTGTACAATATACAAAAATCCAAAGCAATGTAAGATATTTAAAGCTAGTAAATCCTTTTAAAAGAAGATTCAATAAGCTATCCTTATATCCTATATATCTGTATCCCCTTTTTCTTTCTATTTTTTTAAACACAAATCTTCAATCTAATCTCTCTTGTTTAACTTTTTTCTAACCATAACCATTAACAATTTTTAACCAATTAACCTAAACAATGATAATCATCCATAACCCTTTGAAGGACCAAAAACCACCCACATACCTCTTAGGAATGTGTTCTTAAATTTACTTCCTGCTGTCTGGGTGCGTTGGCATCTTTAGAGGATCCTGAAAAGAAAAGTTTTGTTAACTGTCAAGTCCTGAAATAAGTAGCTGTGTAATTTGTTGTCCAGTTTCTACATAATAGGAAAGTGCACAGCTTGTCTCAAGTCCTGGCTATAGTAGTCTGTGAAGCTGGTTTATCCCAACAAGCTGCCTCAAAATTGTCCTGAGCAGCTTATAGTCCATATCTGATCTTTGATTGGTGTTTGTTAGCATAGTGGCTTTGTCAGAGTCCATGTGAAATCCTCATTGTGAGGCCCCATCTTCCTTTTGGATACTTCAAGTTCGCAATTAGGCGTTGTCATGGATCACTGCAGAAAACTG